>JAHPZR010013492.1:0-5000 GCA_019787425.1 Platygyra sinensis
TGCCAAACCCTCAACCAAAATGGTGTAAATAACATCAAGAACATGACCTTTGCACGACCGCTGAAACTCCCTTTGTTAGTGATATTCATATATTTTGGCGCCAAAGTGGGTAATTACGCAAACACTGTACACTGACTTTTTCTTTCACGGCGTCTTTACTGGGCGATACCATTTGCCTCAAAGATATACTTGTGAGAGCCAAACTTTAAAGCAACGGTTTCTTTAAGGAAACATTTCCCGATTCCCGCCTGTTACCACCGTTTTCATTGATACGCGACTTTGGAAAACAAAACACCCGCAGAAACGTTTCCAAAATTCCCGTCAGTCTTGCATGTTATCGACAGATCGGATCGAAATTCACCAATCACAGCCACTAGTGTGACCTTCAGACCTTCTTTATGTCATGCTAGCGGGCTGTGATTAGTGGATTTCGATCCGACCTGTCAATAACATGTATGATTGACAGAAATTTTGGAAACGTTTCTGCAGGTGTTTTGTTTTCAAAAGTCGCGTATCAATGAAAATGGTGGTAAAATCTCCAAATCCCGTACCCGGTCATAATTACAATCCAGAATTTTGTTCCCCTTTTCCTTCAAAATCCCGAATCCCGGCCTTGAAATAAGCCAAATCCTGGATCCCGAAAAACCTATTGGGGACCCTCACGTTATGTTTGAAGTGCTGTAATTAAACAGGTAGATGTGAAAAGAGCCGTTGATGGTTTCTCTTGTTCATAGTTTGGTCTCCTTGAAGCAGATTCCACGAGAAACAGTAGAATTGACATATTCTTACATACGCGACTGAAAGCTTACTTCTCGATCGGCTGCAAGGAAACAGAGACAAAACTTTGACCAGAAAAACCTCAATCGCTGACAGCTATACAAAAACAATTAACGAAGCCTAAACAACAGTAGCCATATTCAATTCAATTAGCAATCGGAGTTAACCCGGTTTTGTAACTGCTGGCTACAAAGCGAAGCGCATATAAACAGAGAAGTACGAATAATACTGATTGCAACAAAATAAATTGTACTTGAATTTAAATGTTTTACCCCGGTTTCTCTTCATCGAAATGAATCTCAGAGCCATTCCTTTCTCCACTCTTCTCAGTCGTTTGCATGATGTGTGGACATGAAATCAGATAGCGAGCCTGTGATGTCGCGTTCTTAATGGCAAAAAGGAATGCTTGACACAACGTGAACGGAGTCATTTTATGTACTACTATATTTTACACTAAGTTACAGATATTTTTGATAAAGTCATATAATGTAGCTACGAGTTTTCCTTGTGTTATCAATCTCGTAACTGACATCGATGATTGGCTTTATCAAATGCTACTTTGCGATGCAGAGATTGAAGACTGAGCCTTCAAGTGCGTTTTGTCGCAAAGGAACAGCAAGGAAACAAAATGCTACTCAATTTGGGCACGTCTTAAATACCGAGGTAATACCTTGTCTAAACCGCTGTCATGGCCGGACGAATGCCGTCCTCGGTTTTACCTAGGTAAAGATGAGGTCGGATGCGGGAATACCCCGTCATTGATGCATGGAAGTCCGGCGGCAAGAATGCTGCCGCAAATGGGTCAATACTTTCAGGCAGTACTGTAGGCATTTGTATCCATCTGAGATGAGTGTGCATTTTCTGTCTTCATGCCACTGGAAAGTGATGGGAATGTTCAAGGCTAGGAAAGGTTTACAATGATGGCTTATGGCTTTATTCTTAAGTTTTAGTTTAGTAGTTAGGTAGTTTTATATATAGTTATTACAATATATTTGATTTCCTAGTTTATTTATTGTATTTGGAGATACTAGCACAATAGTGCTATTTACAATCCGAATTGAAATAAAGTTTATGTATGTATGTAAGTTTGAATTATCACACCTAAATAATGGCTTTGAATCATTGCACCTAAAAATCAATCGGTCACAAGAACTGCTTTCAGCACTTGCCCTGGATGCATCCATTTGAGACAAGTGTGCATTGTTTGTATTCATGCCACTAAAAAGTGATAGGAAACCTTTAAGCCTAGAAGAGTTTTTCAATAATTTCTTTGAATCATCACACCTAAATTGTGGAAAAGTTCTGTTACCAGCCATGACATTTTTTGAAATATTCAGCTCTGAGCCAACGTGATAATAAGGAAACCAACTTTCAAAGCAGAATCTTGAAGACAAAGTTTTAAAAACATTTTGTCTAGAAGCTATTAAAACCTAGGGTGCTTACCATTTATAAAAACCATCCGGTTGGAAATTTCAGGCACAAACATAATACAAGTACCGGTAAATGCAAAGTTGCGGGAGTGGGAATCACTATAATATATATCCACATCAGCTAGAGAGAGAACTATTTAATTCGGTGTGTAAATCTGTACCGAAGTTTTTCGCACAGACCCTTTACATTGTAATGCAAGTACTTAAATTGACTGTCGCTTCTGATGTCATTGCTCGATATCATACCGACCTTTCGAAATCACAGAATAGACCATAGGTCCAGATCTTTGAAAAAAACGGTTCTTTTGAAGTTTAAAACAATAAAAAGGGTTTTGGACACTGTTATGAACTCGAACAATTTGCCGACACTGATCTCATGATGTACGGTCTACAGTATCGCTCAGAAATAAACAGTGAACAGTGGACTTTATTGTTTTTTCGGCTCACATTATTTACTAACAGTACTCTGTTATCGACTAACAAGCTTTTCATTGGGTGTTTATCCGACAAGTTGACACATTATCGTAATTCAAATCTGTTATTCTTCCGAACTGAAGCACCAAGCGCTAAGATGGAGGCCAGGTCTTAAATGCTTGTTTCATAGTCTTACTCGTTGATGATTTAAAATGCAGTTAATGGAACAGATCATCGCGTGAGCGTACGTAAATTAATTATAATTAAAAAAACGACTTGTACTGTAGCTGTCTTGAAACTTCGTGATGCAAAACCATGAAACGTACAACTGTGTTAAGTTACACAGCCTGTTTCTTATAAAATGTCTTCTCTGCTTTTTCAACAGTTTCTTTCTCCGTGTCGCCCCGAAGTAAATGAGTTGACACGCATGGAGGTGAAAGAAAATAGAACAGAACACTCTACACGTAATTCCAAAATTTTCTTACAGGAGCTTGATTGGCTAGAATGGCTAATATTATCTGTTGAAACTTGAGTTGTTATAGACTGTTAGTATATACACACTCAGTGATCTTAGTGTTTTAAGCAATCTGATTGGTTCGCTATCTCTGGCTAATGAGCATTATTCACCCCCTACAGAGTGAATAATGCGTAAGCCAAACAAAAATAAAGCATACTTTTGATTCACACTGATTTGAACAGTGTTTAAGGACCATTATTCTAGACTGTCACAAGGTTTTTTTGAAGATTAACTATAGATTTTCCATGTTCAAAGATTCTGTAAATAGTTTCGCGAATTCGCGTATGCTTTGTACCACTTGCACGTTTTCCACGCATGAATTGAGAGGTCAATTAAATCGATTTTTAATGGTTTCTTTCTGAAATGTTGTTGAGATCACTTCCTGTGTATATACTAAAACAATTATTCTTCTCAATCTCGGTGAATAGTGGCAGAATATTTACCTCGATTTCAAAGAATAATTGTTAATTATTCTGTTATTCAATAACAAGCCTGCTACTTGTTCTAATGGATTTGTTAGCTGATAACATTAGCCTGTTTCCTGACCCAAGATAAGCTTGACCCTGATTGGCTCTAATGGTGGATAACAGTCAATAACAGCTAACACCAATTAGTCCCAATTATATTGAATGAGTCCCAATTAATTTGAACGGGTGTTAATGGTTGTTGTTCAATTAAATGCCATTTTTTTCATGAGAACTTGTCTTAGGTTTTGTACTGATGGTTGATATGTTGTGACAAAAGGCAAGATTTGTTTGTTTTCTTTTCGTTTTGGTTGGAGGGCTAGTTTCCTCTCTTCAAATTTCGTTTCTAAGAGAGTCCAAACGTGTGACTAGAAGACTTTGATTTTTTCTAAAATATTTTCTTAGAAGAGTTTGTTCTGAGAAGTCTTAGAGCCTCTCCTATGATGAAACCTTTTTTCACTCCCAGAGGGTGGGATGAGGTGAGATGTGTGTACTGAAACGTCTCCGTAGGCTTGAAGTGCGTACGCACATCAAGAACTGAGTCTTTTAGGAATCTTTCGCCTTTAGAACTGAATTGTTGTATCCAGGGATGTAGTTTTTGTTTCAGATACTTCATCCGTGAATTTTATTGTTGGGTGGTGGCTATTGGCCTGTTCATTGAACTGTGATATTTCTACTCTGTTTATTGTCCAGAGTGAAAATATGTCGTCTAGGGAGTCGTGCAGGCCTGTCAACCCCATTTTACATTGTTGGATCTCGAGGCAACTTTTCGCTTCAATAGCAGAATTATAATTTAATTGCAGCGAATAGGCCCTTTGTAAGATCCAGTCACATGGTACGGAATAAATTACACTAGGACGCAAATGACACAGTGGGACTTTAAAAACAAAGGAAAGTCGCGCTGGACTGGTAAGGGTTCGTTTGTTTTGAAAGTCCCACTGCGTCATTTGCGTCCCAGTGTAATTTATTCTGTACCATGTGACTGGATCCTGCAAAGGGCCTATTGCTGAAGAAGCTCCTAGATGATAGCAATCATCAAATAAACATTTCGCATTTATTTAGCCATAGGTGACCAAAGTGTACTATAAGAGTTTGTGTGGATTTAAAATTTAAACTATCTCTGTTTTTCCTTTGAAAGCTACAATACAGTGACACGTTCTCTTTATATACGCATCAAAATCACTCAAATGGCTTACAGAAGCGTTTCGACAACTTAAAAAGGACACACACTTAGATAGGTTTCGAACTTTATCGTAGCTTTCAAAGATAGTTTTCATTCGAAATTTAAATCCATACAGGCTCTTATTTCAACCTCTTATAGTACGCTTTGGTTACCAGTGATTACGACATTTTGAGCCGGAGCATGCAGCACCGGCTAAACTGGGTCGAAAAGAGTAT
>JAHPZR010013492.1:7500-35000 GCA_019787425.1 Platygyra sinensis
AGCGGGAACCACCCAAAGGAAACCTTTCTCCAGGTGCTTGGAGAATGGAGGGACCCGAGAACAGGGTGACCTGGAACCTCCAATCCCCAGTTGGACCCCAAGCACCTAGCTCCCAAACAAATAACACAAAAACAAACAGTACACACCTGACCAGGCAGACATCCACCTGATGCTTCAGGACTGGGAGACTGAACAGCACTTTGGAGCCAAGGCATGAAGCAGGCGCGACGAGGCATAGCAGGGACAAACAAAACCCATAAGCCACCGATGAGCGAAGTATCAGAGGGACTGTGGCCAGGGAGCAAGTATGCAGTGCTGGATAAAGGGCTAATGATATCCTAGTGATCTGGTAGTCCAGAGCCAGCAGAGGTAGAGACTGGGGCAGAGGCACAGTGCTCTGGCTGCACAAGCTGTGCAAGCAAATGGGCAAGTCTCCTTGCAAAAATTTAGTAATTACTTATTATTTACATTGTATATGTTTAGTGTGACTGTTCCGTACAGAGAAGCTTAAGCTTTTGCAGACCGGTCCTTTGTGCTGTCTAATGTCAATTATTCTGTAACCAACGTTGACCGTTGGTGTTGAAAGTTGTACAAGACCATGTGCCGGGGAGGCGACGCTGCTGTCCAAGAGACGGCCGTTATGCTAGTTTAGTGGAGAGGGCTGCTAACGACTCGGATGGGGTTCTGATATAGAGCTGATAGGCGGAGCTTGACCAGCGGCCCAAAGCTTGTATGAGGTGATCGGGTACTCCATTGCGTGCTGCCACAGTGGCAGCCCCGATGCGGAAACTGTGGCTGGAGAAGTTGCCTGGGATATTAGCGGATGCCAGGATCAGCCGAAGCCAGTCCGTGAGCAAGGAGCGCGAGAGAGGCTGCCCATTCTGGAGCAGAAACAAGGGACCTGGGATGTCACCCCTACAAGTGAGATAGGACATCACTGAGTGGACAGCACAGAGCGGAGGCCGGCCAAGGCCAATGTGGATGAAGGCACCTTTCCTAAATGGATCAGTCTTTGAAGCCTTGATCTTTACGCGCATACAGGAGGGTGCAGACGGGGAATCCACTGCAATGTCTTGGACACCTAAATGAGTTGATGGGGAGAAGCTAGCTAGACTTGGGACAGTGAACTCTGAGGCACGGAGAAAGCCAAAGTACCCAAGGGAGCAAGCAGCCCAAAACATAAGGTGATCTGGGAGGCGAAGATCCAGAGACCGCCAAATCACTAACATCAAGTCGTCAGTAATAGGCAAGCGAGAGGAAGATGATGAGCCCTGAGACCGCTTGATACCGCGGACCACCCTCTGAAGGCGGAGGCAGTTGGCAAGGGGGTCTGGAAACCCCTGTTCGATATGGAGTGCTCTGATTCCCGACAAGTACACCTTAATGGAGGAGTGCTGAATTCTTGCAGCCAAGAAAGTAGCAAACAGGCACAAAGTCCACTCGTCCGCTGGGCAAGGAGAGCCTGAGGGATGGAGCTGGCCAAGTTGAGTGCAGAACGAAATGAACTGTGCTTGGGCCGATGCGTAAGATCGACGCGTAGAAGGAGCGAGGCCCTGGGTTAAGAAGGAGTAGCACTGCTGTTCTAAGGTGGAGAGGTCAAGTGTGCCAGAAGTTCGGGGGGTACCGGAGTGGGGAGAGGTTGAGCGTCTGGGGCCAAGCGCTGGAATTCCTGCCAATTGAAACGAGATAAGGCATCAGCTAATTGATTGTTAACACCAGGTACATGTTGAGAAGAGAAGGAAAAGCTATGACGAGCAGCGGAAAACAATAGACTGCGCAGCAACCGCATTAAGCAGGGCACTCTAGAGGTTCGGGTATTCAAGATGTGGACTACCGCATCGTTGTCAGAGCGGAAGAGGATATGCTTCTTGACCCAAAGGTGTCCCCAAACATGAGCTGCAAGAACTATGGGGAAGAGCTCCTTGTAGGCAATAGAGTGAAGCTGCTGGGAGGGCACCCAGGAACCGGCAAACCACTGACCCTTCATGTAGGCACCGTAGCCTAATGAGCCTGCAGCATCAGAAGATACTTCAACATCAGCCTCGGGAAGCAATCCTGGGAAGAGCCAGAAGCTAACGCCATGCCAGTCCTCCAAAAACTGGTGCCACCATAGAAGATCGAGATGAAATTCTCGGTTGAGACGAATGGGGTGATCTCTCCTCCGGAAGCAGCATAACAGGTCAATCATACGGTGTAAGAAGGTCCGCCCTGGCCACACCACTTTGGCAGCATGATGCAGGTGACCGATAAGGGATTCAAGCTCGTGTCTGTTGCACCATTTCCGAGGGAGCCAGGAACCAATCAAATTTTGCAACGCCAGTAGCTTCTCCTGCGGAAGACGTGCCACTTGGTTGTCGGAGTCGAGCTCAATACCTAGGACAACAAGCACTGTAGAGGGACCCACACACTTGGCAGGATGTAGAGGTAGACCAAGCCGTTGACAGACTTCCATAGCAGTAGCTAAGTTGTGAGCGCACTGGAGGGACTGAGGGGGACCGGCTGTAATGAAGTCGTCCAGGTAATGGAGGAGGTTAGGAATCTGGTAAGAATTGACGAGGATCCACTCCACCATGTCTGCAATGGAGTTGAAAATAAAGGGAGCTGATCGAAGGCCAAAGGGGAGAACCAAGTCGACGTAGAATTGGTCACGCCACTTCATTCCCAGAAGAACACGATGGGATGGGTGCACAGGCATGTTGCGGTAAGCTGCCTCCACATCAAATTTGGCCTTGAGGGCCCCCCGACCAAGTTTGGAGACTACACGGATCACCTGATCGACAGTAATATAATGAAGGGTAAATTCGTCTGGATCGATCCCATCGTTGACACTTGCCCCACCTGGGGAGGAAAGGTCCACAATGAGGTGCCACTTCCCTGGCTGGCCTCTTTTAGGAATAACCCCAAAGCTGCTAACATGAAGATTCGGGTAGGGGGAAGCACTGAAAGGACCAGCCACCCTACCTAAGGAAACCTCGTTGGCCAAATACTGGTCAACCACAGAAGGATGCTGAGCTGCAGAGGGCTTATTTTTCTTGGCGCACTTGAGCTTTTGGGAGGGAGAAAAACCCAGGTGAAACCCATGGCGGAGTCCCTCCAATACAAAGTTGACCTTCTGTCGATTGGGATGAAGTCGCAACTCCCATGCAAACTGCTCCGCCTGCAACGGGGTGACCGCAGAAACTGGGGGTAGTCTGACTAGAAGAGGGAAAAGAAAATAAGAGAGACACCAGTGCCGATAAATAGCTGCCCCAGGAAGGTTGAGATTGCCCTCCCACACGCCCCCTGAGTAAGCTGATAAACAGACAAAAATAACAACACGAACAAATTCAAATTTAATAAAGCAAAAAAACTGCTGCCACTACAACACTTGGTCCTAGATCCCTTAGGAGCATGGCTAAAATATATAGGGATTGTCCATAACTACAAAAAACAGTACGAGAGGGGAGGGCCAAGTCTACAAACGGCGGGACTTGCTGCTGGACCTAGGAGGCGGTGAGTCAGAAGAACGCTTAGACGACGAGCTGGGCTTAGTGGGCGTGTTGGCTGGGAAAACTGCAGCCCGGTGCGGGCCATGACAGTTGGCGCACTTGTGAGCAAAGCGGCAGGATGCTGAATGGGCCACACAATGACCCCGATTCCAGGATTTGCAGATGATCTGAGACGAAGCAGCACCGTGGGGTTCGTTTTGGCCATCTGAAGAATCGCGGGAAGAGCGAGCGGACCAGCCGGCGGAGTGGAAACTGAACAGCTTGCTGTTGAGTTGGGACCAATCGGTCAGGTTAGTCGCTGCAGCATTCCCTCTAAATGCTCGGTCATAAGACAGCCACACCCGGCTGGAAAACTGGCGATATGTGCGTAGTATCAAGAGTTGATACTGCAGGAGATCTTTCCAGCGGTGAGGGAAGTAGGAGACAAGGATGAGGCAGTAAACGGAAAAGGCTTCCAACCAGGTGGAAATATCATCAATGCGCCGTTTGGGCTTCTTCGGAGGGGACGTTAACACAAGGCGCCCGTCGAACAACACTTGAGGCTCTGGCTCGGTGAGCACAATATTTGAGGGGAGCAACTCGTGGAGTTCAACAAATTTCCCAGCCACAATCTGACTAACCAATTTAGCCGGAACAGGAGAAAACCCGAGTCCCACCACGAAGGGTTGATGTAAGACCGGCAACGGAGCTAACGACGCGGCGCCAGATGAAGAAGACGAGGCTGTAAAGGCCACGCTAGATGCCGATGGAGCGGACATCGATGCCGGAGGAATTTCCTCGGATTCCTGCACACGCGACAAAGCATCGTACGCTGCCAACTTGCTATTACGAGTGTTTCTGGTATTCATGATATATCTGGCATTAGGATCCGCAAAGGCCGTGCGAGAATCCGCAAAGATTCGCTAAAGAGAGCAAATGATCCACAAAGATCAACAAGCAAAACTGCATAAGAAAGGCAACAAGATCCGAAAAGCCCTGCAAATCTCCAACGGGTCGCCCCGCAGGTCACGTACCATGAAATGTGAAACTGCTGGCTGCATTCCTTCGAGTCTAACTTTGCCTAAATTATATTTAGCCACATGTCTTAGCTACTTCTTCATATGTGTTTTCCTTTGGATGTAGGTGGAAGTGGAAGACTACACATAAGCTTAAATCAATAAATAATGAGTGTTTTATGTGTATTACCATCAACAAGATGACAAAGTGGAACTTTGTATTGTCATACATGTACCTGTAAGGATAACTTCTACCAGAACCAGCCAATATGTTTGAAGCAAATGCTAAATTACCAACAGGTATTTTACGAGACTATGGGCTTGGAGTCTTCTTTACTATATTTCCTTAGAACTAAATTTATCCAACAACACTCTAGTTCTCAAACAAGGAAAGCAACAGCGTGCTGCTGTTTACGATATCAAATTTAGAATTGAAACAGACCAAAACAGAATACTTAATGACATATATAATACAGTCAAAACATCCCAGTATAAATGATCTGGTATACAGCTACATACATGTACCCTCCATGACTATTCTAAATCCTAATTTCTGAGGTGACCCAGCAAGGTGGTGTGGAAACTGTTTGGCAAGATATTTAACATTCAATGTAAAAATGTTAAAATCATTACATGATCATTGTGTTGTTGACTGCAAGACTTGAAGTAAATCACAAATTTTAGTTAAACTGACAGATACTTCAAATGACCTGCATAGCATAGTTCTGGGTAAAGAGATCCCTTTGCACAAGTTTCATTGAGGTGTAAAATGAGAACATGCAATGAAGCCATCAGCTATTCATTCATTCATTGCTAATTCACTATGGTGGATAATCTTCCAGTTTAACAAAATCTAAATCGCAATTAAATATAATCTACAGGTGAACTTAATGTTGGCTGCTGACTCCAGAATATGTTTTTTGTGCTGTTTTGATTTATGTATTTATACAAATGTAATTATTATTATTGCAAGCCCTAGGATTTCAAATTTCATCAGTAACACGTTTTCAGTTCCGTTTCCAGTGATAATGGGAAACGATCGGTAACGGAAAACTTCAAGTTCAATTTGGACTCAAATAAAAGAAAATGGAAACAATATGAAAATGAAACACTATATATGTATAAGCTTGCATGAACTTAGTGGCATGAAGCTTGTTCAAAGTTTGGAAACAACGGGAAGTTCTCTGAAAGGGGGAAACAGATTTCAAAACTGTACAAAATTACCTTATCCCAAGTGCTTTTTAATTATATTGAGTCAACTTTTGAATTGTTTTTTTTGGCATTGGCTACTATATATGTAAACAAATTGCTGGAATGATAACTAAGAATTGCAGCTCGGCTGTTCGTTCGCCATCTCAAACGATGTCCAGTTGATTCGTTTCAAAGTCTCTTTGATACAATTGTCGTTTCACTTCAATTGGAATTCGATTTGATGCCCATCTTACGTTGATAATTCAATGCAAACTGAAGACAGTACTCAATACAAGACTATAAGATACCTGGCAGCCTGAAATTATTATAGAATTTCCATGCTCAGAACTGCCAAGCACTACTGGACGATTTGTTCTACTGTGAGGCTCGCCTGACTTCCCTTCGAATCGGGCTGGCTTTGGAGAAGAAGTGTAGCGTATTCAGCTAGCGGAAAAAGTAATGAGACCTCCAGACAAACATAGTTTTTCTCCTTCTAGGTCGAAATTCTTTCGATCGATAGCTATCACATGCGATGCGAAGATGAAGAGACTTTCACTGGGGTATTTCTTCTAGTTCACTTTTGTTCACAGTTTTTATGGAATCGACTTCAGTTGTGTATCAAAATCGACTTTGTATCGAAACGAGCGCAAACCTCTCAAATCCATCCCAGACGGCATTGCACATACGATGCAATGCACTTTGGGATCGATACAACATGGTAGATGTTGATGGTTGACGCAAAAGAACGTTTTAGTTTCATATATGTATAGGTAATCATACGGTTTCGAGTTCAATTTGGAATTAATTTACACGCGTGAGTTTTTCAAAAGCTGAAATTGCACGAGCAGCTTCGGCGAGTGCAATTTCAGCTTTTTGAAAAACTCACAAGTGCAAATTAATTCCAAATTGAACGAGAAAATCTGTATGATTACTTATAAGTAATATAAACATGAAAACCTTGCGTGGAGGATGTTTCAAATTTTACAAACTCTGAACTCACCTCTCAGATTTGTCCGCGCGCTTAATCTCAGGTGATTTTAATTAGCCAATCATGGCCCAGAATGTGCTCGCGCGTGCATTTGAACTTCGCTGTCATAATTTTCCAGATTTTCATCTTTTTTTGTATTTTCTTGCTGGGTTTGAGAATTTAGGTCAGCCTTGCTGCTGTTTTTGGAGATTTGAGTCTAGTGTCTTCACCGTTTTCAGGCATTTATTGTATGTTCCGTATTATGTGGTAAGTTTATTAAATAGTTTGTAAATTTGGAGTCTGAGCCGACCTGAGCCTACAACTCACTGAATACAATTCCCAACGGAGAAAGTGCCGGAAAATCTTTCTTGAAGTCATGTTTTGTCATTCAGAGCTTCTTCACAAACTTTTCGTCATCATTTTATGTGATATCAGTGTCTTAGAAAATTTCCTTTTGTTTTTCAGTCAATCATAATCCAGAATTTATACGATGTGTAATTTGCACTGGTGTTACACTTTTTGCACTGGTGTTACACTTGAACTGCACTGCTGTCAGCCAATCAGAATCAAGTAATTTTTTCATGTATGTTATTAAACTAGTAATAGTTGACACTAAATCTGCCCCCGCTTCTATTTTTCCGTCAAGGGTATAAAATTCTTATAAAAATCCCACTGTGTTAAAGGAAACTATTATTTATTGTATGAACTGAAATTTGATATTTTTTGTAAACTATATCACTCATACTGTTCAAGTAACTTAGGCATCTTATCATAAATATGATCCAAAGAATCAACAAATAAGTTAACTAAACCAACACATTCTGTGTGAACTCATTCTATCACATGATAATCTTTGCATAATACTTTCACGAAGTGCATTCTGGAAAAAAATATCAAACCACTCTGTTGTTCTAGATTGATACTGAACCAATCATTTGTCTTGATATACAAGGACTGTACGAGCAAACATATCTCAAAAGCAGAACAGAGGGCGAGATTTGTTTTCCGAGATGTAAACAGAAGTATCGTGTTACAGTTGCCATATATGCATGTTAGAGTCAAACTTTTTGTCCTCAATGAAAACGCCGCAAAACATTTACTTTTGCATTTGGATCCCTGCCAGTCAACCCAGCCGTCACATGAGCTCTACGCCACGTAAGATTACTCGGTAAAAATAAGCGATCCAAATAAACGTGATCTTTATACATGTGGTGTTTAATAAGGTCGAGTCTGTCGACCCCGTTGCTGATTTGGGTGCGACAAATAAACTTCTGTACCAAACAGTTCAATCTGGTACTGCTGAATAACCTTTGAATTCAAGGTATGAAGAAATCACTGTGACGACAGATACATGTACCAGCCCTAAAATATATTTTGGCAAGATCCTCTCCTCCTCGTGCAGCAAATAATATCTTCCTCGATCTCCTCCTCGTGTTTGTCGTTGCAAGAATTACCCATGTAGCATTGCCTTGCGAGCTGACTGAAAAATTAACCGGGACCACCGTGCTCGCCTAGTTTCATCAAATCAGGATTGATTCATACTACACCAATATTTCACACATTCTTTATACGTATATGTGGCGAAACTATAATGCCTCCTCGAGTTTCGGCCTCTGGGCCAAAACCCTGCGGGGGCAATAATTTTAGTGCTTATCACAGAAATTACTCTACTTCTTGAGAAAAACTTTTGTCAAATGAAGTTTGATTGGCAAGGCTGAAGATGTCCATGGCGAACTTTTTTTCGTTTCCGTTAGTTCTGAATCACGGTAACGACAAGGTACCGGAAACAATGGTTACCGTGAAATCCTAGGGCTTGTTATTGTTATTATTTTTTGCCTGCCAATACTTTGCAAGTCAGTTTAACCATACCTTGGAATTCAATTATTATTTTCAAGTAGAAGTAAGTCCGTCAGTTTTTTTTTCACATTTCCCATCTACAATTTACCAGTAAGTTGCAACCACTGTAAATGGTGTGAGGTATATTATTTGTAACTAAACTAGGCCCTCTTTTCATTTTGGCATGTTTTCTCTTTTACATGTACATGACCTCACAGTTACTGAGAACCTAGGAATAGACACTGTACTCGGAGCAAATGTAAGTTACATCCAACACCTATACATTGGGAGAAGAGAAACCTCTAACTCTCATCAGTTTAAGCATTGATATTGCAAGTGGCAATGTCTGTAGCAAATTTGTTAGTAGACCTTTTTCTTTAAACACATTCAAATCGTGTTCACCACATTGTCTGCAAAATAGATACAAATACAGCACATTAATCTTTGACTTGTAAGCTGAACAAGAATTTCCTGAAAGCGTGACCTGGTATATAGGGGACCTATACAATTATTTTTGCTACAAACAATAATGGTCTTCAACTTGGGGGTTGTTCATGCAAACCATACCCAACTTTCATAATATCAATTTGCCAATATATATTTTTCATTCCATGTATATTGCAATTTATTTTTAACACTCGTCGAAAACATTACGGACCGATCAAAAACAATACGGACTAAAAAACTTTACCCGAGAGGTTAAACTTTACCCACGTTTGACCAATCAGAGAGCAGTATTTTTAATAGCCGCGTGCCCGAGTAAACTTTACCCATGCGAGTAAACTTTACCAGCAGCTGTTTATGAAATACCGACCGTTTCAAGTCCAAATGGTTAAATTATGTTACCATTTCTTCAAATGTTATGTTTCTAAGTGCAACAGACTATTTTGACCGAAGAAAACGAAAAATCTATGTTTCCGTCCATGAAAGATGGCGCGCTTTTTGCTTGGTAAACTAATCGAGCGGAACTTCTTAGATCAACAATATAAATCCATTATCTCAGTCTCAAGGGAGCGGTTGATGACAGGTTACAGTCACGAAATCATAACTTCAACTCGTTGTTTATGATCACAGCTACTGCACCTTTTTATAGAAATTTGAATTGCTGCTACATCTTTCGGATTCTCCTAATAGGAAACGTGGCATAACTGTTCTTCATATCAAACAGAAATGAAATGAAAACGGTTTTAAAATGAGTTAGAATTTATCATGCTCGTGGTAAACTTTACCGTGACTCGCGCGCCAGATAGTTTTCGCGCCAATTATGACAGACATGTTCTTAAAAGCAAATTACTGTATGGCCAGTTCAACTCTTCTGCCATCTAAAACGGCTAAATTTTTCAGCATTATTAAATCGACTACGACCGAATTCTTACCTTTCCCTACAAATTCTACTCTTATCTCTCCGGGAAATCTCAAATCCCCAAGCGGCGGTGCGGGGATTGAACACCATATTTCTTCATAATCACGCACTAATTTACGTGTTAATTTAAAGGTATTAACTAAAAGTCATAGAATGAAAACCTAAGTGTAGCCCTTACAACTAGCCCGTTTACAGTTCACCAATGTATCGTGTCACCATCGGCATTTAAGCTCAATGTAAATAAACTTAGTCTATTAAAATACCGGTAAGCTGGCGCGAAATAACGTTTTGTTGCCACGAAATTTTCTATCCTTTAGAGCCAAGGTAATGGCATCTCAATGGAGAGTTTGTTTTCTCATAATAAAATTCCACAATGAAAACATATCTCAATCTTACCCTGTGATCGACACCACTTTTGAAGGTACAACATTTATGTAGTCGTGATGTTTAGTCTCTTCGATCTTCTCACCGCTTCAAGCGAATTCGAACTGCAACTTTTTTAATCATCTCCTCCGCACACTTTTCAAGAAGGAGCCTCACAGTGAGTTTATAGGAATTAATACTGATTTTCTGCGTGTTTATATTTGAAATACATCACGAATCAAAAGAGGCTCGAAAAATTTTTTGTCATTTTAAGTTCATTTTTTCTCATTTAAAGTTATATATGACGATATAGGGTGACCAGTGTTCTGATTTATAATTTTATTTCTCCCACGGCATCTCGCATGTGGCAAACTTTACCAGTGACACTTGAGATAAAACCTTCTTAGTTGGTTCTTTCACTGATAATTACCTCGAGTAGAACGCGAGTAATGAAAAAATAAACATGCCCTGCCGTTACAGAAAAGCCTTTTATTTTTTATAACAGCCAGCTTTGCCTCAGTCTGTATCAAGTAAGGTTGAATCGTGATTACTGGGAAGTCGACGACACAGGTTTTGGCGCCAATCAAGCACGCTTGGGGTAAACTTTACCACTACAACATTGTAGGTCACGAAATATTTGTCATCTGATCGGTATTAAACAGTGAGAAATATCAGTGGTTCCCTCGTCTTTCGTGTCAGTCAAATCGAGGGCCTATGGAGTCTCTATGCTAAACACAAATGATGCCATGGCTTTGAACTAGGTTGAAAAAAGGTTTTTATAAAAAGAAGCCGTTTACTTTTATCACAGAAATTATAAGGAAGCGCCAACCAAGCATGCACGCGGTAAACTTTACCACTGACGTGTTACGAGATTCGTAATTCGATGAGGCTGAACAATGTAAACAAAGTGTCATCCGAAAAGATTACAATAACTTTCGGACGTAGGCTGTTCACAGCGCTTTATTTTCTCATATTTTTATGCAGTCGTTGAATGCGGGAATGAAATCCTGAAACCCGACCCTCACCCCCGCGCGTACTTCGCGATCGCTTCGCTCGCTTTTTCTTTCGGCGCGTGTGTAAACTGAGAGGCTGTGAACAGTCTTTTCACACGTGAATCACAAGATCAGGCAAACAAGCTAAATAAAACCTTTCTGAAGTGTTGCAGCTCGTAAAGGAATGCAAAATTTTGCTCTTTTAGCAATGTTATCCTCCTTGATACTGTTCACAATATTTGCAACTGAGTCTATCGGATATGCCAAGATGTCCGTGGAAGGCATATTTCGATTGCATGTGAAAAGCAACTTTATCAAGCTGCCGGAGGAAGTCCGCGAAAATAACAAGGCCACTTACACTTAGGTTCCTTCTTGAGAAGTGTGCGGAGGAGATGATTAATGTGAGAATAACAAAAAGTTGCAGTTCGAATTCGCTTGAAGCGGTGAGAAGATCGAAGAGACTAAACATCACGACTACACAAATGTTGTACCTTCAAAAGTGGTGTCGATCACAGGGTAAGATTGAGATATGTTTTCATTGTGGAATTTTATTATGAGAAAACAAACTCTCCATTGAGATGCCATTACCTTGGCTCTAGAGGTTAGAAAATTTCGTGGCAACAAAACGTGATTTCGCGCCAGCGTACTGGTATTTCAATAGACTGTCATGATACATCGGTGAACTGTAAACGGGCTAGTTGTAAGGGCTACACTTCGGTTTTCATTCTATGACTTTTAGTTAATACCTTTAAATTAACACGTAAATTAGTACGTGATTATGAAGAAATATGGTGTTCAATCCCCGCACCGCCACTTGGGGATTTGAGATTTCCCAGAGAGATAAGAGTACAATTTGTAGGGAAAGGCAAGAATTCGATCGTAGTCGATTTAATAATAATGCTGAAAAATTTAGGCGTTTTAGATGGCAGAAGAGTTGAACTGGCCATACAGTAATTTGCTTTTAAGAACATGTCTGTCATAATTGGCGCGAAAACTATCTGGCGCGCGAGTCACGGTAAAGTTTACCACGAGCATGATAAATTCTAACTCATTTTAAAACCGTTTTCATTTCATTTCTGTTTGATATGAAGAACAGTTATGCCACGTTTCCTATTAGGAGAATCCGAAAGATGTAGCAGCAATTCAAATTTCTATAAAAAGGTGCAGTAGCTGTGATCATAAACAACGAGTTGAAGTTATGATTTCGTGACCGTAACCTGTCATCAACCGCTCCCTTGAGACTGAGATAATGGATTTATATTGTTGATCTAAGAAGTTCCGCTCGATTAGTTTACCAAACAAAAAGCGCGCCATCTTTCATGGACGGAAACATAGATTTTTCGTTTTCTTCGGTCAAAATAGTCTGTTGCACTTAGAAACATAGCATTTGAAGGAAAGGTAACATAATTTAACCATTTGGACTTGAAACGGTTGGTATTTCATAAACAGCTGCCGGTAAAGTTTACTTGGGCACGCGGCTATTAAAAATACTGCTCTCTGATTGGTCAAACGTGGGTAAAGTTTAACCTCTCGGGTAAAGCTTTTTAGTCCGTATTGTTTTTGATCGGTCCGTAATGTTTTCGACGAGTGTTTTTTGTTATTTTTAAAGGGCAGTCGCTTATTAGCAAGCCGTTTATCACTGCTTTCAATCAATAAGAAAATAACGGGTACGGAACTCGATTAATCAAGCCTTGCACAAGTTTTCAAGAATCTCCACCTTTATGCATTGCGTTGCATTAATGGCAGCTCGATAAGGGTCTTGATTAGGTTAAAGATGAGTTATTGCTCAAGGTTTTGACAACTAAACAGGTCTTTCTGTTTTGGGTCTCCGTACAAAGCTCTATAAATTTGGGCGAGTGAACAACCGCCCAGACCTAAAATTATTTTGGTGAGATTGTTTTTTCATCAATCATCTTCGTTTTGTTGAATGGCTATGATTTATATTTTTCATGGGGTGACACTGTAAACCAGCAATCGGACAGTATGCCAACAAAAACATACAGTCATCTGGGTGCACAGCCAGCAGAAACTAACCTTTATAACCATGACACTTCCTCAGTTCCCTCTTTGTTTCCATCGTCCGCCATTTTGAATTCTCATGCGGGTTACTGCTGTGCTCTCTTTCCCAGACTCCCGTTCCCCGTTCCCTGTTCCCCGTTCCTGGTATTAGTAACATCCAATTGTAAACACAGATAAGGGTACAAGAGTGTTTAGTTGCGATCGGTTATGCTAAAGAATGAATGAATCTTGCACCAAAATAAAATATGTTGGTGAGTTTTCTCGATTGAAAATGCATCTGCTTGCGTTGCAGTGTGAAAAAAGAACACGTTCTAATTGGTGATCAAATGTTGCATGTTTGTCTGTCGCAATACGAGTTGTAACCAATCACTGAAGTATTCTCGAGGTAAATAAATTTTATGCCTGCGCAAATTAGTCAAATTTATTTTGTGAGCTGTAATCTTCAATTTCAGGCCTTCTATGTTCGAAACAGCACGGTTTACAGATCTATATTCAGGGCTCGAAAAAAAACCTGTCTGGGACAAGTAGATTTTTCCTTTTGGCAAGAAACTCTCTCTTTTTCCTTGCCTGACAGGCAAGGACCCAGGCAAGCCGTTCGCCGACTAAATTTTTGATAATGATTTTGAGAAGAAAAGGTAAGCTTTAGGCTCAAGTGTAATCAAGTGTTCAGACGAAGCAAATGGCAAAAACTACAATTTATGGCGTTGTTTTGTTGATTACGTGACATGCACTCGCAGTTCAGAAGTGGTTGCCTAGCACGTGATCAAAATGTGCCCAATCAAATTTCTTGCGAGGATTGAGAACGAAAACGCTGTGTTATTTCTTTTCTTAAGTTTAGCAATTTTCTGCGTGCATTTTTTAGTTTCTCTGTACAAAACTTAACTCAACAACGATATACTTAATTAAAAGTGTAGAAATTGTACGTGAAAACTGAGAAGTCGCATATTTATACCGTGAAAATGAAGCCAACATTTTTGATGCTAAAATCCAAGTAAATCTCAGTTCTCGGTGAAACATGCAAGTTGGGCACCGCTGCGCGTAATGAAAAGTGTTACATTATTTATAAGAAATGGATAAGTAAGTCAAAAAATACTTTCAGAGTTCCTGGAAGATGACTTAAAATAGTGTTTCTTTCAAACAAAGACGTTTTCCCTCGACTGAAACTATTTTTCATTCATCCAAATGAAAAAAATATGCTCTCGCCGACTTTTCAAAATTTGACACTGTGCCTGCACGTGTCAAAATGGAAGTGGGAAGGCCATTTTTTGTTAATTCTGCGTGTTACAAATTTCTCACGCTTCTCTTCACAATGATCTCGTAGAGCTAGACAAGATGCAGGTGACCATTCAAGGAGTCGAACACGATCTTTGACGAATTGAACAAATTTACTCAAGGCTGTGTAATAACGAAGATACTCAGCGTGTAACACAGGCACTAGGAAGTATGTAAACAAGGAAGTGATCAGCATTAGAGAACTACAGTCAATGGAAAAAAAACGTTCCGTGTTACACATCAATTTAACTTCAGTGTAGTTCACAATCTGATATACAAAGTAAACAAACATGTTGCGCTTCGATTGCGGCTAGACTCCATGGCGCTGCGCGTACTGCTGTCGGCTACAGTACTAGAAGTATCTTTAGCAATTTTGCAAACGGCTCTGATCATAAAGGGTTATCCACATTTACCGGTAAGTTTCCATCGTTGACTGCAGGTGTACATTTAGTTTTGAACACAAGTTGTCTCAGAAAAAAGTCACATTTAGTTCGCTATTGTATGGTCAAATGTTTTCATGCGATAACGATCAACGTGAAACACTTGCACTTTAGGTGTGAGCAGTACTGTTTTATTCTTCCTTCGAGAAATACATTGTTTCCTCGAAACCCTTTAGAGTTTTTGCATATTCAAGAAAGCCTTGTTTCTCAAACCTCAAGACTCTATACTCGAGACTCGATCCTCAAACGTAGTCTCAAGGTTTGAGTTTCGAGTGTCAACTTACTTTTTGAGCAGTAGTGTAGGTCATACTACTAATAAGAATGCCTTGAAATATCTTAAATTCAAATTGTGTACATGTAGTTCCAGAATATATCCATACCTTCCCCACCCCTCTGGAAATTCCAATAAAGCTTCACACATTTTTTAAATTTTGGGTTCTTACAGAACCCCCCACCCTCTAGGAAATTCCAATCCCTTCTGTGGAGTGAGTATGGATATTTTCTGGACAATGCACATTATCAAAATCCAATCCAAGATACCTTAAAGATTTTTTATTCAATAAAGCTAAAGGAAATTTTGTTTAAAAAAACCCTTGCAGTGAAAAGACAAGTGGTATCAGATGCAATTCACTGGCGTATTGAAAATAATCCACATTATTCAGACATTGAACTAAATTCTCTTCCAGTGAATGATGTTCCTAATGAAATTCTTTCTATAGAATGGAAGACACACACAATAGATTATAACACAACCTCCCCTCCAGATTTTGGTCCTGTTGCTAATGAAGAAGATATTGTTTATGACAGCAATACAGATTCTTCACATTTTCTACCTGTAAATGGCACGCAGCAACAAATTGATTTCACTAGTAAGAATCTTTCCTAGGGACGCTTTTGCACTTTCTTCTTCTCTATATGCAATATTTTTTAAATAGATTTCGTCATTGTAAGAAGTAAAGGGACTGAACAGAAAAAAAATTGACCAACTTCATGTCGAGCCAGTGTCACGCAAAACAAATTCGAATCTGGCCTGTTCAGCACCTTATCCACTAGTGCTATGAGGCAGTAGTAAGAGAGTGACTTCAGTGTTAAGTGAATTGTTTTTCATTCAACAAAAGGTCCCCAGAAGATGCCCTTGGAAAAATGTGTTCTTCGCATACGTAATATCTCAAAAAAGAAGCAAACTTCAGAGAAAAAATGTAAAACATTGTTACACCTACACAAAACTGCATGCATTGAAGCGTTTTTGATAAAGTCCACTTTTGAGTGAAATACCTAACACCCTTTTTCCACTGAACCCTTCTTTTGGAAAACCCAAACCCTCAGTCACCCTTGCGTCAATAATTTTTATTTTGTTAATAAATGGCTTCGTTGGAACAGGTTAAAGCTACGTCATAAATGTATTGAGAAATCTTCTGCAAAACAATTGTACTGTAACAGCAACTACTGGAAAGGCTCCATTCAATGTAAAATGGCATAACCATCCATTCACTTCTGAACTTTCCCATTGACCCCAGAGGCAACACAGAATTTGAAAGGGCAATCCCTTGTAAGATTAAACTAAATGACATTAAATATATACTCATTAATGAGTACTCTATGCTTGGACAAACACTGCTTGGCTGTATTGATAAACGTTGTAGGCAGGCAACTGGGCAACAGGATGCAATTTTTGGAAATACATGTATATCAATTATTTTGATAGGGGACTCTGCACAGTTACCACCTGTTGCATACAAATCTTTGCATCATGCAAAGCCATGAGGGGTTATAGGTAAACAAGGCCATCTTGCATATTTAATGTTTGACATAGTTGTAAAGTTATCTCAAAATAAAAGAGTGCAAGGTTCAAACCGAGAACAGATTTCTTTTAAAGAATTATTAGAGCATCTGAGGAATGGAGATTCAACTAAAGAAGACTGGCAACTTCTTACTAGCCGACCATCAGCCATGCTTAATCTGAATGAATTTGAAAATGCAATAAGACAATTTTATGGCAATGATCAAGTAGCTACTTATAATTATGATCAACTATTAGAACTTCATCAACCAATAGCTCAAATTGAAGCTTGGCATTCCTCTTTTGTTGCAAAGGGTATTTCTCCTGAAGAAATGTGTGGATTAGTTCCAACCTTGTTTCTAGATAGAGAGGCTTCTGTGATGCTAACTATGAATTTGTGGGCAGAGGTTGGATTATGTAATAGAGCAACAGGAAAAGTAATAGAATAAGGTGGTGTTTATTCAGACAACCACTCACGACCAGACCTGCCTATAGCAGTAATACATGTAGCTCAGTTTGACCATCACACAGGACCATCATTCATTGAGACTACCAAAATGTGGTCCAATTCCTCCTGTTACTATTACTGCTAATTCACTTGAGACATTTCATGAAAGACAGCAATTGCCATTTAAGCTTCCATGGGCAATAACAATATATGAAACCCAAAGACTAACTCTCCCAAAGGCAGGGATGGATATTCGACTAAGTGAAAAAGCAGCGGGAATAACCTGTTGCAATAAGCAGAGTTCAATCACTTGATTCTTGTGTAATTGAGCCTATGACACTTGAGCACCTAACAAGTATTATTTATTTAAGAAATCTTCTCAATTTCAATTTAAACTAAATGAAGAAAACCACTTGGGTAAATTAGACAGGAAATCACTTTTCATGAAGAAATAATTTTAATTTCCATTTCTTGTGTTCACCACCAGTATAATGCAATAAAACAAGAAAGATCATTGAACACAATGTACTTACAGAATACAGAACTTTATTTTACGTGGCACTCCACTTAGCTAAAAGCTACTGTACAGGAAGCACACAGATAAACCTGCCAGATAAATTACAAAAACAAGAAGAAAAATAAAATTTGGCTAACAATCTAAAAATTTAAGAATCTAAAATTTCTAAGAAGTCTAATTATTTATTCTTTAATTTGTATTAATTTCTTTAATGTACTCATTTTTTTTTGTTTTTTGTTTTGCTTTTTTTTATTGCAATAACAAACTTTATAGTAGGGATAATTCAATTCACTGTTTCTTTTTTATAATTTCCTCCATCGTTAAATACAACTATATCTGTGGGAACTCTCATTGTAGAATTTAAACTAACATATTGTACTTTTCTTCATAAGGGAAAAGATTCATAGTCACTATGCTACGATGTCTTCAAGTCCAAGGTAATGCAAAGGTATGTATGCACTTAATTACTGAGAATACTTATAATTTGCTTTAATTATTTTGCAATGGAGGCAATCTGAAGCAATAAGTAATTAAATTGCTATGATTGCCTCTGGGGCTATAGATTGCTACAATTTTTTCAAACAGCTGAAGTTAATTACAAAAGGAATTGTTGTCACTGCATTCTAAAAAATTCCTTTTTCCCTTTTTTCAGCGAGTCAGGCTTTATTTATGATGTATCACCCATGAAAACAAAAACCAAGAAAGGAACACAGTACTACCATTACACCCTGCAGACCTCTCCTACTAAAACCTGGAGAGTTGTTGGATTTTGATCAAGCAACACACAATCAGTGTCAGCCCTATGAAAAAACAGGAAATCTAGTAAAGCTACAGGTTGTACTAAATGTCAGGGAAGAAAATGGTCAGTAATGATGTCAATTTCACCAGTACCCTTCCGTCATCATTCTCAGATTGTAGCGCACAGAGTAGCCCCTCTGTAGCTTCCACCAACATTTCATTTAACTAGTTACCAACCCTGACAAGGAACCAGAAGTTCAATGTAGCAGGCAATGCAGCTCTTGGTCAAAAAACACTAGAACAAGTCACAAAAAGGAATGGTCAAAATGGAAAGGTTAAAGAAGATTGTATTGAGGATACTACTGGAAATGCAGTCATCCACATATGGGAGGAACTGACAGAGAAAGTCGAGAACTCAAAGAGCTATACCTTGAAAAATCTGAGGGTAAAAAATTACTCAGGCAATGCCATGCTGGAAACAACAGCATCCACACCCTTTGATGAAGTACAATCTGAACTTAAAGAACTCAAAGGTCCAGATCTTCTGCAAGATACTGGCAAAAAAAGTTCTGTGAAAGAGCTTAATTTTGTTGATGAACTTAATGGTTACTTGCAAAGTGTTTTTCCAGAAAATATCCATACACCCCCCCCCCCCTACAGAAGGGATTGGAAATTCGGGGGGGGGGGGGGGGGTAATTGTTTTTTTTTTTCGTGACCGGCCTCAATTTTCATACAATTGTGCATAAAGTTTTGTTGTTTGCATTTTGCTTCTCGAGTTGTGAACAGAAAAGAAATAAATCCTGCTAATTTGAAGCACAAAATGAATATTTTTGTTCTGGTTGGGCTTGATATTCTGTTGCTTCTAGAGTCCGATCATTTTACCGAGAAGCGGCTGGTGTCACGTTGAAGCGCATGTTGTGGAAAGTAGACAAAATAAATGTGCCTGATCGAAAATATGTCTGTCTCACTTGACCAGGTACCTCTGTAACTCCTACCTGTATCGTTTCAGCCGGAAGATTTTGTCGCATTTTTAAGTTGTCACAAGCATGAAAAATAGCGTTTGAACTGAAAGAGTGCATCAACATTGAATTAGCAGAAATTCGGAATCGGTAGAAAACAGACCTCTTATCTCATTAACAATGATTCTTGAATGAGGAAAATAGTACAGTAACAATTATAGCTCAGGAGGTAAATATATTTTAAGCGAGCCGCATGCGATATAAATAAGCAGAAATTAGATAAACGTCAGATAAATAAACAATTTGCTGCTTCAATATTTCTGCATAGAAGCCAAAGACAAAGGAAAAAAAGACTTGTTCGACACCCGTTTTGAATCACACAGAAATTATAACAATACATTTAAGCCTAAGTAAATGTAATTGAAAGGAATTCCTAAATGGTGGTGATTAACATAATTCCATTGACACAAGTTTGATTACATTCCAACTGTAGTGTGTGAAGTTGAAATGTTACAAACGCAGGCATGGTGCTTGCAATGTGGCGTCATTTTTGAAAAACTTTTAATTAAAAAAATGTTTTAAGATTTTCAAGGTTCAAGCTGCAGGTTTTCAGAGAAGGTGCAGTACGAGGCGGTTTACTACTGGCTAACGCCATCAGACATAAATGCCGGCAAAGTTAAATTATGCAAATTTCAAAATCCGCGACTTGTCGCCAGTTGTAGACAAAAAGATTGAATTACATTTTACGGCTACAAAAATAAAAAACGCATCATTTTACTTTTATTACAGGTAGTCTTAGTTATCTTCCAAAATTACAGAGAAGAAAGGGCTTTCAGCAAAAGCTTTCACTTCGTCACTCACGTAACTTGTAGAGCAAGATCAAGAGCAAAAGGGGTGCATAAGAAAAGTATTTGGCTCTGCTACATAACAGTGCAAATAACAGCGCAGCTGCGAGGGACACTACAAAAGAACAGCAAGGAAACTTAACACATGAAAACGTTTAAAACAGTAAGATCAGGAAAGTTTTGATTTTCCAGCTTCCAAATAAAATTGAATCAATCTTTCACAATCTTTCTTATATATACTTAAAACAATTTGATCCACCGAAATTTGATACAAAACATGCACTGAAAATTACGTGTTTTTTATTGTTGTGCTTTAAACTGATGTGGAGTAAAGCATTTCTTTTTCCACTTTTCTCTCTCAGTGGTCTTTGAAAGGAACTTTTTTAGTGAATGCTGTTTTGTCAAAATTATGAAGCGGAATTGACGGTATTAAATCTATAATTTTCGTATCGCAAATTCTGTGATAGGCATCCTTGAGGTAAGGATATAAATTTGGTATTTTGCGCTTAAAAAATAGCTTTTTTTGGTTTCCACAAGGAATGATAATATTTCTAGGGGGTATGGGGGGGTCCATTTTATGAGCCAATTTTGGAAAATCCAGAGGTTGGGGGGTCATAGGAGAAATCCCTTCCATGGGGGGTATAGATATTTTCTGGAACTGCGCAATGCCAAATTAAAATAAACATGCAACAGGAAGATTCTTTACAACATCACTGCTAATATTATCACATGCCCATCATGCGGTGCTACGTAGAAGACTAAGTCTTGCAAGGAAACTATGTCAGCAAGTCTTTGTGCTGATGTTGACATCACGGAAACATGGTTCACAACATTCACTAATGTGTTGCAGTGTCTCCAAAATAAAGAACATAACCTAACGTCCAACCAAATCTCAGAAGCTCTGCTTTCAATAGAGAATGTTATATTGCCTGTATGTGTAGTCTGAGTAACTTCAGTTACAGTGATTCATGTACATGTACAATATGTACAAGATTCATGTAGAATATTGAAACTACTTGTGAAAGCTTAAAACCAAAAGTAGTTTGCTGTACATCAAAGCAAAGCCAAAAATATGAAGTAAAAAGTAATAATCAACCATAGAAATGTGACTGGCAAACACTCAGTAACTACACAGTTGTATTTGATAATTCAGTTATACATGTAGTTTCAGTTTTTACAAATCATCTAGTGTGTGTAACAATACAGTCGTTCTGTTTCAGTTCTTATTCAGTAAATTGTTAAATATTCCCACACGCACAAAACATTTAGCTTTGTACATTAAAGTGCACCTAACCCCTCACTAAAAGGAACCTGTACTTGTTATTTGAAATACTTCTGTGAAAAAATTTTTTCATTCAACTAAATCTTCGATTTTCTGTGCCCCAACAAAATCTCGAAAATAGCTCCAAAACACCCCCATTTTGTTGCACAACCAAGTCTCAGGAGAATGGGTCCAGCAGCTGTTGTGATGTCTATATACCCAGGAAGATCGAATATCTCCCGTACTCTCATTTCCTTGAGGATGATGCAAAACATTTTCGAAAAGTGCGCAGAAGCGCCTTCCAGAGGTGCTATCGGCTGTTCCAGGGATATCCCAGATTGGAAGATATACCGTACAATTTAATGACGATATTAGGTCAAAAGAACAATAAAAACCTAAACGATGGTTGATTTTGTCTAATTATCGAACAAGCAAACTAACTCTGTGAGAACCATTGAAGAACTCTTGGTGTTGATATGTAAATAAGTCGCAACTATACGCCGCCAATCAACACTTATTTCTCTTTCGATTCAGATAAAAGTCAAAGACTAATCCTTTAAAATTACATGATAACAAAATTGTTAGATTCACAGAGTTTTTCGAAGGTTTGAAACCAGCAGTTCGACAAAAATTCTGTGCAATAGTGTCGAAAATATGACCGTGTAATATTATCTGCAGACCGCTTAGGGAGCACATCCTGTTCACTTATCCGATGAATTTCACTGCAAGCATTGAGAAAAAATCACATCAGTTATTTGGACTTACGACTTAAAAAATGCAACAACGTGAAATCAGTAATTGTATGAAATGCTTCCTTCCGCCTTGCTTCCCGCAGCTTCAAAAATAAAGGTCCAAACCATGATTCTACGATTTTCAATCGCCGGATCGAAGCCAGTGTTTTGGAGGTCATCACGTCTCGAAAACTGCAAGATGTACTTCGCTCTTATAAACATGAAGCATACCAGAAAGTAAAATACAAATTGGATTTAATAGAACAACCATACCTTGACAAAGTACATCGCTAACGACAACTGTAAACGGGCTTTAAACACTCGAGGGAACCTTGTGTTTAGGTAGTGAATTTATCATCCAAAGTAGTCCTTGAGTTTTCTTTCCTGCCTTTCATTTTCCTGCTCGTCCACTTCATATCTAGTTTTCCATTCCTAATATACAAGCAGCTCGTCCGCAAAGAGGTCTTCCCTGTGGTCGCTTGAAATATTGCAAAGTGCTGTCAAAGTAATAAGCAGTGATTTCACAGTTGTCAAACCACAGGCAGCCCAGACATTGAATTCGATTAATACCTAACATTATAGTCTGTTGTTGATTGCGTTATGATTTTAGCCGTTTATAAGACAATGTATGGGAATGCTTCTAAAACTGCTCTAAATGCTACCTGAGGAAAATAATTTCAATAAAAATGGCTTACCTCATGTTTATATTGTGTTATTTTGATGTCTCTGGGTTCCTGGAGGTGGTTTAGAGCCATTTAGGCAAGTTTTACATTCAGGCAGTTTGCTTCCCCCAAAGAGAAACACATTTTTATTGAAATTATTTTCCTCGGGTAACATTTAGAGCAATTTTTGAAGCATTCCCATACATTGTCTTATAAAAGGCTAAAATCGTAACGCAGTCATCAACAGAGTATTGTCACGTATTCAACATCTGGGCCACCTGTAGTCGAATGTGCTCGATCGAAGTTTATTTCGGAGTCTTTCGAATGATTGGGACTTTGAGAGGGCATAGAAAATTGAGGATTCAAGCAAATTCAAAAGATTTTTGTGCCCAAATGCTTTGAATAACAAGTAGATTCGATTTGGCGAAAAAAAATTTGGTGGTTAGGTGCACTTCAACCCATTGACTCCTTTGCTGGCCGTATGCAGCCGTGACTAGCGTTGGCCTTTCTTCCGCTTCTGAAAAAGATGGAAAAGCCTAAAGATTTAGGTCACTTTCTGGTCCAAAAATTTTGATTTCTGTGCATGCCTGAGCCACTATGTTGTAAAATGCAATGCCAGTGGAAAGAAAGTCAAGCTGTCATGTTGCAAATGTTTTTTTGACTAGATTAGAGCTTATTTGGCCCAGCCTGAAAATCTTCAAAATGTCAAGAAAATGGGTTTGGCAAAAAGCTCCAGGAGTCAATGGGTTAAATTGTGGAATAACCTGACATTTCTTCATATATTGGTCGTTCTGTCTCAGTTTACATACCGTGACATTTTAAACTATGCACATCAACAAAATGTCTTATTTGTTTGATTTCATTCTTATTCATTCAAATGACATCTTTAAGTTTTTGCGTGTTATGATTTTAAATAAAACATTGTTGCATTACATCAATCATTTTGACTCAATCAATGTGCATATTTTATAACCTAGAGTGATTTTATGAACATTGTGAAACAGCAATTACAGCATTTTACTAAAACTAAGCAAAACAAAACAATGAAACTGGTGTCTCAAGGAATGATCTAATGTTGGGAACTTGTTTCACAGGTTTAGTAAAATCACTCTACTGTTAGGGTCAAAATACAGGAGGAAACGGGGGTTGGGCATGGTGGGTGTCCTTGTGAACAAAAACTTCAACCCCGCAAAACAAAGCCTTTCTTCCAAATCTTTTGACATTATCCAAATAGCCAAAAATGCATCGTCCTTGCCTGCACTTCCTAACCTTTGGTTATTACTAGTATAGTCATTGTCAACTAAAAATACTTAAGCCATGAATTGTATAATTGTATAAAATCAAAAGGCTTTTGAAGTTAACTGGACAAGTTTTTCTACTGGACTTGCAGCCATAGGCCTGTAGGTCGGGTGGTTTTTGCTCTGCAAGCAATTTAAGGCACTTTTAAACTAAAAGCAATATTTTAAAATGTATGCCACAGTTTAACAGTAACCAGTGAAGTTAAAAACATAATAGGAGTAATATGGTCAAACCACTTAAATTAATGTAACAATGCATGCAGTGGTATTTTGTATTAATCTTAGCTTATTTAACAGGTGTTTGGGAAGTCCATATAGCAAGGAGTTACAGTTGTCCAGTTTAGAGTTAATGTGTGTATGTGCTAAAATTTCAGAGGTTAATAAGTACTTCCAAATTTATATGCTCGTTATTTTTCTATTTGCTGCGGAGGGAGCATAGCAAGCGAGCAGCAACATAATCAGGATTTAAGAAGAATATATAAAAGGGAGTACAAGTTGTCGAATTCATCCCTTTTTACCAGAATGCATTGCATTTAACCGGAGTGCACTGCGCCATCTCGTGTGGATTCCAGTGAGAAAGGTTTAATGGTAGTTATGTTTTGCTCTAATTTGCCTGTAAAAAGATGTGAAGGAGATCGTGCTCGACATTCATAACTCTTACATTTGTTCTTGATGCAGTATGTGAAAGTTTGCAAATTCGGACGATTAATTGTGACGTCTAAGTTTTGAACTTCGTATGTCATTTCTTAGCCGCTGTTTTGCCAGTCCTTGGTGTAATTCTTAAATGAAGAGAAATCGTCGTTACGGAAGCTTGTAGAATAATTTAACAAAGGGAAACCATAGAACACGCTAATTTCATGTATGTTGCGATCTATTCCTTGACATCTAAACATGAACTTAGGCTATGAGCTTGCAGAGCATTTTCACACATTGCAACAGACGTGTTTTTGGCGCGGTGTGTCAACGTCGTAGAGACATTTAATGTGTATTAGTACAGAATTTATTAGTTAGATTTCTACTCCTACAATTTCCTCATCTTTCGATTTTCACAATCTGGTAAATGGAGGTTCAGTGATGTGTACCGTTTTATGTCCAGAAATATATGTAGATCACTATGTGCTTTTTTGGTCACGATCCCTAATTAATTGTAACACCTCGCCATCGACGTGTTATAATACATGAAGTTGATGTATCCAAGGAACAGATTTCTCACAATTTTGACACTACTTTGAGAAATGTTAATCGGCACAAGTCTTGCAACGCTTTGCCGGCTATAGATGTGTCACTGCGTATAAAATATGTCACTATCAACAGAATGTTCCACAGCATTATTATCTTTTAGATAGCCTAGTTTATGTAGATATCTCCTTCTCTTCATATTTTTCTCTTCTCTAAGATTGTCATAAAAAGATAATAATTAGTGAGTGACTAGAAAATGGTAATGCAAATCACAACAGTTTATTGGCTGACTGTTAGTCATATGCCAATAGACTGTCAATTGGCAAGTTGACTGGTGCATGCTGCAACTTGTCTTAAAAATAATGGGATCATTTTTTGTTATCTGTACATTAAATATTCATCCCTTGCTCCAGTTCTAGTGGGATAAGCTCTTCAAACAGCACACAGTCTTTAATTTGTTTCATTTTGTGCTTGCTTCGTTCCATTTTTTATTCTTTGATGTTGGTTTTTTGCACTTTTAGATTCTAATGATCAAGGTGGTGGCAAACTGAGCACAATAGGTGTAGCTGCAGCTATTGCTGGTCCAATGTGTTTTATTTGTGGCCTGATCATGTTGTTCATTTGCTGGCACCAAAAAAGACAACTAAAAAAACAAGAGCATTTTAATGAGGCTGAAGCAGCACTGAAACCATCAGAAGTGGATGAAGCATTGATCCCATCTGGACAAACCCTGAAGGAGTTAATGGATATGTCAACAGGTGAGAACAGTTAATGTAAGACTGCAGGATTTGAAAGTTCCAAACACAGCTGTTCCACTGCCACCCTGCTAATAAATTTATACAGCAACTTTTTGCCTCAACAAATATCCGTCATTTGTGTTACTGCAGTACTATTTATATGATCAACCATTGTTATTCATATGATCATAATATACTCATTAGAAAGTTGTATAACCAGTGTAATTTACCAACTATCATTATCAACTGGATTATAGATTTTTTATTGGGTAGATCCCAGTGGAATAAATTTGCATCAGTGTTTTTCTGAATGGGGCCCAGTCCCTGCCCCTGTACCACAGGTACCAAACTAGGCATGTGGTTGTTTGTCCTAATGATTAATGAACTTGATACGATTGCACAGCAATGGAAATATGTGAATGACACCATAGTGTCTGAGGTAGAAGTAAAGGGCGGGGTAAGTCACGTGCAAGAAATAGCTAACAGAGACTTTTTAGGATTTAATTGACTGCAGGATTCGATTTAATTAATTTAAAAGTGATGTGTAGTTTTGTAATCGACATAGTGATGAGTTAGTTTTTTTTTTAATTTTTAAATGCCTATGAATTAAAAAATAATTGCTGCTTATTTGAAGGGCCTTTCAAAGTATAGAAGAGTGGCGTTTTTCTTTTAAAATATCTTTTTTAGTGTTAGGGATATTTACGTTTTTGTGAGTAAAGTGATAACGTCATAGGTGGTTTCACTAAAACAGTACAACACTCAATCAAGAATATCTCTAGAAATATTGCAGCGGTGTTCTTCAAACTTGGCATGCATCAGGACTGTACATTACGAGAGAAGCAAAACGAGACCTGTCATGCCATTGCCATGACAACAGTTATGCCGTTGGTCCAGTTTTAATGAAGACTAAAATGCCCAGGTTTTATCCTAAACAAGGATCATCCACTCACAACATTCTAATGGGGATAGTTAAGACAATATGGGAACCATTTGTGTAACGAGCTAGACCCTTTGTCCCACTTTAAAAGATTGCAAATGAGGATATTTGGTTTTTGACAGAAAGAGACTGGAGCCTAGAGTGTTGCCATGGCAACAACATAGTAGGTGTCATTCTGTTTCTTTTGTGGTGCACATTTCTGGTGCCAAGTTTGAACAACACTGCTCTAATATTTCTGGAGATATTCTTGATTGAGTGTTGTACTGTTTTAGTGGAACCACCTATGACATCATCACTTTCCTCATTTGCATAATACAAAAACGTAAATATCTCTGAAAAGAAAAAAGATATTCCCAAAAGGAAAACGCCATTCCTCCTTACTTTGAAAAGCCTTTCAAATAAGCAGCAATTATTTTTTTACGTTATTGGCACTTTAATATTTAAAATAATTTTAAATAATTATTGTTACTGAAAAGCCCCAT
>JAHPZR010013492.1:55000-57531 GCA_019787425.1 Platygyra sinensis
ATCACATTGGTTTGTAATAGGAAAATAAAAAGGTCCATTGGCTTATCCAGTAATGTTTTTGTTTACACCAACCAGGTGCAAGTTGAGTTTCTAGACTTAGCCAAAGTATGAAATAGTTGCATGCACAACAAAACTTGTCCATTGATTTGACATCAGTCACTTTTGACATGTATTGCAAAATAGTATTTTCTATATGGCTCACTAAATTAGATATTGTTTGGAACATTTATGCTAAACGTTGTAACACCAACAAACAAAGTTGTCATCTTTTTGCTTATTTAGGTTGTGTTGACTTCTACCGTTCATCAACAACTAAAAAGTGTAGCATTTTATTGGTAAACGCCTGATGTTTGTTTGCTCATTCCAAACTTGTGCGGGTTTCACTTGAGTGTCCTAAGTAATTCGTATCGTGTTGGTTTTTGTATCACTAGCTGATTGGTTGTTTAAGGAACTTATGGGCCACTTTCTTGTTTAGTCACTCTCCTGTCACTTGTACATGATTTTTTTTGTTTTTGTTTTATTAGACTCTGTCTCCGTTGTAGTTGGCGAAAAAGATAACTTTTAAGTGCCCATATCATCAAAATTTTTATTTTTCCCATCCGATCCTATATTCCATGCAATGAACTTTGGCGAAAAAAAATCGATTTGGATAAAAAGCGATTTTTTTATGAAGTTTTAAAAACCTGAAAATCCTATTTTATCGCGGTCGACCCGTGCCGCTGATCACATCATCGACGTGCTCAGATTTGTGACGTAGATTAAGGAGCACGTGACATCAGGCTTGACTTATCTCGCTTGTTTTGCCTCTGTAAATTTAGCTTCGCAGTCTATACAAAATGCACCTTTCCAGCGTTTTGTACGGAAATACTAAGTTTAATTTACAGAGGTAAAACAAGCGAGATAAGTCAAGCCTGAAGTCACGTGTTCCTTAATCTACGTCACAACTCATTCCAAACCAGGGGAAGGACTGGTGTGAATGGTCGACCAAAATGGCGGCAAATTTGAACGTTTTTGAAACTTCTAAAAAAGATTACATTTTATCCAAATCGCATTTTTCTTTCGCAGAAGTTCATTGGATGATATCTAGAATCAGATAAAAAATAAAAAATTTGATGATATGGGCACTTTAAATTTAGTTTTGAGACACCCATTTAAAAGCCCTTTTAACGACTATCTAAACCCGTGTATGCCTGAAAACATTTAAACCATGTGATCATTCCATGTTTGGTAGAGAAACTGATGTAAGCAGGGTTTTCTTCTGCCAAAGTTGTTAAAGGACAGCCAAAAAGGGAATTTTCTATCTCACTGCATGCTGTATTGTTCAGTTTCACATTAAGGTGTAAAAGCAACAACGCTTTTGCTGAAAGAATCATTTCAGAGGCAAAGGACAGATGACACCTGATAACTCGAACTTCAGTTCACACAAATCTCGATCTAATTCCACGACAAATAGCCCCCATTTGATTATATGGAAACTCTAACACGGCACCGAGGCTTTTGTATCAGGTCTAAACGAAGGAAACTTATACCCCATTCGCACAACTAAACATGTTTAATTGAACCAGGTTTAGAAAAATGAAAACTACTAAAGATAAACTGAAACTCGGGCTTTATACAGGATTTGGATGAACTTAAGAGTCTGTCCACGAGAGGACCAGGCAGACGTGACACATGCCATCTCACCGATTTCTCTCAAACTTTCACAGATGATTAAGGTCATTAAGTTATTCAAGAGCCCAAAGTAGTTTGGTCTCCCAGTCAATCCCTGGGGTATTAGGGCTTTCACATCAAATCCCAGGGATAAAACCCCGAAATTTGCTCTAAAATTCCACTTTCAACAAAGATTCCTCACAATAACAGAATCCAGTGAATTTTAATCGAATTTCATCTAGCAATTCTTTAAACCTTAAGCAATGAAATGTCCCAAGTTGGAGTGATTTGAAATTATTCTCGCCAATGTGGAGCATTTGAAAATTAACCATGTCACGCAACAATTTTAAGCAACTGAAAATTAGGCCTTTTAAATTGCAAATATCTCCAATGGGCAACCTTGCATGTCGACAAACATGTAATCACAGTAAAACCCTATCATATTGCTATGTTTCTGGCGAAAAAATTTTTTTGGCCGCTGTGAAATATTCGTGATCACATTCCTCTGAAGTACGTGACGGTCCAAGTTATGTGACCATAAGCTGCTGTTTAAGGAGTCGATTCGAATCTTGTAATGGCGTCATTGTCCCCAATTTGCTTGTTTTTCAGCTCTAAAAAACCTAAAGAGATGTTTATCTGCATAGCTAAGGAGTTAAAGGGACAGTCTCACGAGTTGCGCATGCGCGACTTTCTGCCTCCGAGCACTCGCGCAGTAATTTCCCGCCATTACAGGTATGGATTCGTCGGTAACTCTAAATATTAAACTTGGGCTATATAAGTAATTTTTAAATCAGAAACCGCAAAATCGAATGTTTTTCCGTTAAGGAAAGTCAATCTGAAGGCTGTAAATGCAAAAGGTCTTGCAGCATCAGGCGAAAAAG
>JAHPZR010013493.1:0-2500 GCA_019787425.1 Platygyra sinensis
AATTTCCTCGGATTCCTGCACACGCGACAAAGCATCGTACGCTGCCGACTGGCTATTACGAGTGTTTCTGGTATTCATGATATATCTGGCGTTAGGATCCGCAAAAGCCGTGCGAGAATCCGCAAAGATTCGCTAAAGAGAGCAAATGATCCGCAAAGATCAACAAGCAAAACTGCATAAGAAAGGCAACAAGATCCGAAAAGCCCTGCAAATCTCCAACGGGCCGCCCCGCAGGTCACGTACCGTGAAATGTGAAACTGCTGGCTGCATTCCTTCGAGTCTAACTTTGCCTAAATTATATTTAGCCACATATAAAAAACAACAGGGGTCCAAGGATGGAACCCTGCGGGACCCCACGATTAACACACTGGGTAGCGGAACAATGGCCATTATATTGAACAAATTGTTTCCTATTGACAAGATAATTTTCAAACCATTTCAAACCAATTTTCAAAAAAAAAAAAAAAAACGAGGGGCTAAACTGAACTGAACTGTTATAACAGATCGCCAGCAGTTGACGAGACGGTCGATAAAACAGAGTTTCATGACCAGCTACAATTTTGAAGGCCGATTAATTTTTTTCAACCTGTAACATTAATTCGAACAGAATTATTCTCATCCTTACTTTATACTACATCTTACAGTGCATTATGTATAGGTAATCAAACGGTTTCGAGTTTGTGCGAGTACCGGCGGAGTTTTTCCAAAAGCTGAAATTCTCACGAACCGCTTCGGCGAGTGCAATTTCAGCTTTTTGAAAAACTCACAAGTGCGACAAGTCGTTTTTATTTCCTATATAGAATTGTTTTCGGTAGTACGTTTCATGGCGTCGTGTTCAAAATTCCTGCCGTCATTCAGTAAATATATTTGTGTTTCCTCTCCGCTGTCCTGTTCATTCTCGGTATTCATTTCGTGAGTAAAATTGTATTTAGTAATGCCGTTTTGTCTTCGAAATTACCGGCCGTCAGTAGGTTAAAATATTTGTGTTTACTCTCTGTCGTCCTGGACGTTCCCGGCCGTCATTCGGTATATAGTTGTGTTTAGTACGTTTCGTCTCCATAATTGCCGGTCCACGGGTTTACAGTACATCTATTTGTTGCAGTATTCCAGGCTGCCATTCGGCAAACATATTTGCTTTGAATTCGTCTTTAGCATTCGAGGTCCACATTTGGTTTGTAAATGTATTGATTCAGTTTTTTAGCCTGTTTTTCAAAATTTTTGAGCCGCCACTCAGAAAATATTTAATCATTTACCTTTTCGGTGATGAAAAAGAACTAGACGCATATTTGCGTTCACTCGGGCTTTGAGTTGGAGAGAAAGATTGTTTTTGTTGCACTTACTTCGGTAAGGCTTTTTTGTAATTATGGGTTTATCTTGTAACTGCTTTTATCTCGGTATGCTAGAGATGCATGGTTACTACTTATGTATACAGTAAGCGGAAAACATATTTGTTTTGTAGTGTGAAGACGTTTTTCCGGGTTGGATTAAACGTGAGCAAAATGGAGTGCTTAAATCGGAAGCAAACCTAAGCGCGGGATGACTGCCTCACCGTGTCTACTTGCGAAGTACTTTCCGGAGTGTTAAGTTACACGCCACTGATTAAATATTCATTTCGGAACATGTACAAACATCGGCAAAACGAATGAGCTCCAGCTTCACACTTTAAAAAAGAATTCATACAAACAATATTATATTGATCCATAGGCGAGGTTAAACTTCGTTTTCCTGAATATATTTATAGCATTAACATAACAGTACAATGTCAGAATCGGAGTTCGTTCATTTCGGACCTGAATTACAAATGGGGGTCAAACTTGTTATTGGTATTCTGCTTGGTTCACGATCGCGTCTACATACACGATGAGACTTAAGTTTATACTTCTCTCGATTAACATTACATAACTCAGTTGATATAGCATGTTTCTTGATGAAGGTTCACTCATAAATGTTCGCTCATAAAGAGATCTCTCGTAATGTTTGCGGACCAACCCGTTCCGAAAGCGCTCCTCATCTTTTAGTGTCGGTCTACCGTGAACGCTGTGTGCACATTTTGTATCCGTACACAGCATTTGTGCTGATCTTCCACCGCTTAAACTCTTCTCCGTTAGTCCGGCTCCGTCCGCCATTACACCATGCCATGTGCTCATCAGTAAAATCTCCGTGCATGCGTATTAAGTAAAGAATTGCAAACTGTGGCTGAACGAAAAAAAAAACAAAGCCGAAATTTCAACTCGGGCGTTTCCTTTGAAAAGCCCGAGTAACAATATTGCACCGTAAATATAGATAGAAGCCTCGCAATCCATTTTCACATTGCCTTTTGCGGCATCAGTTCCCAGTCAGATTTGACCCCCACTTGTAATTCAGGTCCGAAATGAACGAACTCCGATTCTTTTGTTCTGAACTCATCTTGTGATTGGCAGAAAAACGTTGGGTGCCCCGGTTGAGTTCGTTACACTGTAAGAACTTACCCCCATGAATCTAGGAGTAATTTAACATATTG
>JAHPZR010013493.1:10000-30000 GCA_019787425.1 Platygyra sinensis
CTGCGAATTGCAAAAAATAGGAGTAGAAACAAAACAAGACCGCTGACTTTGTTGCGATAATAATTCATGTATGTAAAAGGAAAGATATCAACCGAAGCCCCTTCGTGACAATAATTATTACATTCATCTACAACTCTCTTTCATTAAGGAAGCAAATTAAAACGATCTTGAGCTGGAACTGCAGCAAAATGCATTTTGGGGGATCGCAACTACATAAATGTTTTCTCTAAAACTGAATTCAAAGATCAAAGGCTCCCTGAGCAGCTCATGGATGAATAGTCCAACCCCAAGTTTACTTTTGCCCCTGTGTCAAAACGAGTCTTTGCGCGAAAAAATTGGTATGAAAATATGGTGTCACCTGTACAGTCATTTGCATGAAAATCAAGTGGTTTTCATGATTTTCATGGGAAACGTTTTGCATAAGCACTCACTCTGCAAATGGAAACCAAGATGGTGGAAGTCAAAGTCTGCATAATTTTTTTTTTGTTTTATAAGAATGTTGTTTTTCCGGCCCAGGCTGAATATTCTTATTTTCCTGCCGATTTTAGGCTGAAAACATTCTATTATTATTTTTAAATTATAGGTTATGACATTTCCGTTTTAGAATTTATTGGGGTATCAATTATAAGTGTTTGGTATTTAGATCTGTATTGCGTTACATTGTACATGTGCTCCATCGCTTTTTGTTGCAGTCAGTGAGGTCTAAATGTCACTTCAAACGCCGACACTAGATATAGCATGATGGAAACGAAAGTACCCGATTTTGTTTCAATTATGTCAACGACAATCAAGTGTAATCACTTCAGTAAAATCCTTGTTAACCAGCAAGGGCTGTTTTACACGGTTAAAAAAACAAAAGAAAATTGTATTGTATTTACAGATGTTTCAACACACAAAATTATATCTATCCTTTTCAAAAATCTCAGCCTCGGCTTTATTCTTAAAATATTCTTAAAATTTCGCAAATTTCAGCCTCGAGAGTGTATGTGCCAAGCGGCCCATCAGGCCAGCACTGATAAGAATAATTTAACAAAAAAAAAACAATCAGTTACGGTATTCTTGTGGTCTGTTAACAATGTCCGATTACAAAGCTTTAGATATCAACATTGAAGCTCGTGTGAAGCCACCTGAAGTAATTTGGCATCAAACAATTAAGGCGTAATTGGCTCTAAGCTACTGGAATGGGTGCAAAACGTTTCCTTTGTATTAAAGAAAAAAATTTCAGCTAAAGAAAAATTTAAAAAACTTTTCGCTGCTCGCCATCTCTACATGTACTTTCTAAAGTGCTCCGGCTGCTCTCAAGACAAACTTTGTCACAGAGCTTCCTCGCAAAAATAAAAGCACCGCTCACATTCTCGCGAATACCATTCGATAGCCCTAGCAAATCTTATCCCTTTCATAAAGGTCAACTAAGCTTACATGTTTCACAATCGCATGATTTTACCTGTGACATATGATGACAATTCACTTAACAACTTGTTATCCCCCATACAACTACATCGACATCTGGTTATCGTTAAACAACACAACAACACATGCGTTCTTCCCAAACATCTCAGTTTCACCTATTACCATATTTCACCAAATAAATAAAAAAGAACTCCACTTGCATATTACTCCTATGAAAAAGATCTAACAATTCTTATTGCTTTTTAGCGAAAATTCGTGCTAAATACAATAACATACTGTCTCGGGTTAAAACATGATGCGTTTATCTTGCCAAAAACATGCCATTCTCTACACATTAGAGCATACCACAGAAATACTCACGCTAAAAAGATATCTCCAAACACGATATAATATTACTTTGGCGAGGTTACGAAAATAACTATCTTGTCTAAAGTTTCAACAAATGCTGAGCTACAACATTAGCCATGAAATCATTTGCCACAAGACATTGTATTTCAAAACAAATATCGCACCAGCATTATTTACGCTAAAGTTCAATTCATGCCTCTGCGCTTATTGCTTTTAAATTATGGTATTCCTTAGAACATCTTATCAAAATTCAACAGAAGTGGCGTAATGCTACCTAATGTACTGTACGATGAATATATTTGAAGCTTTATCGAGGGAAATCAATTTAAATTGTAATGGGGTATAGTAGGTTGTTTGGTGGGATTTAAAAGATAGTTCGTGCAAATACAACAACCCTTCTATTCACCGGAATTTCTCCCGGGCACGCTCCGCTTTAAGACTTGATATTTTACACCCTGTAATACATCAGTCTACCCCGGTGCCCCTCGGAAAGTGAGTGAGGAACTAATATTCCCACATGTTTTAAAACGGATATCAAGAACTAGTTTTCTATATTCCAAGCAACACGTAGTAGAAATATTTACATGGCTACGTTAACAACAAAGGCTTATACATAGGTTATATTTCCGACTGTAATATGTAACCAAGCTTCTTAATTCTGAAATTGTTTGTAACTGTAAGGCTTTGTCACGCTATGCCTAACTTTGCAACACTTTCCTAAAACAAGGCCAAGTGTATCCCTAACAAATATGCCCTGCCTTGCAGGCATAAACGAGGAAAGGGTAGCATGAAGGCCAAAAATGTAAAGAAAAAGGCAAGAGACACTGACCTATATAGCGAGAAAAAGACTGTTTCCAATAAGCAATACACTTTAATCTCCTTCACCCGCAAAAATTCCATTCATTCGCCTTTGCATTGTTTCTTCCTCCAGGTAACATTTTCGGTCGTGACATCGACACCTTTTCCATATTGCCAAAGCTAAATTAATGTTCCTTAGCTTTATAATTTTCAATTATAGCACTCCTCGAAAGGTCTCCTCATTAAAATTGAACGAAAGCCCATCCTCATGCTGCGATACGCTATGCTGCCCCACGTCCTTCTAGTCTTTCCATGTCCATTTGTCGCAGCTGCAGCTGCTTAGCTTGACAAATTTCAATTTTACAACTCCACGAATTTAACCGAAAACTCTCTTTGTGCCGCGTTAACCACCATATGTATGAACTCCATGTTGTCGGACAAAAAATTCGCCTCTCTAGTACCCCGCTAAAACCTGCTTAACCTACACCACGAAGTGCCGAGGACAAGAACCATACTAAGCAGGGGAGGGATAGAAGAAACGTTTTAATCCGGTTTTAATGAATAAATTAATCAGAATCGAGTGAGTGAGTGAGTGAGTGATCGAGTGCCATCCGATTGCCTTCTATGCTCATGGATGTTACGTAACATCCATGAGCAAAAATGTATTCATTTTGTAAACTTCACTGGTATTAAGGTCGGGTATTAGGGTGTAAAGAATAAACAGTAAAAATTGACAGAAATGCTCATTGCTTTTGTTAGATGCACCAGACATGGAAGGTTTCCATGTATCTATAGCAGATGCTGAAGCAACTTTCGCACTTTCGTGTGTCTAGCGAGTTGCACAGGTCACAAGTTAAGAAATCCATGTACTCGTGCACTGTACTCATGCAAATGCCACAGCATACAGTACCATTTTTGTAAAACTTTGAATGCAACTAATTTTACAAAGTTTCAGTGTACAGTGGCGTTCAACAAAATCAGTTAGGGGTGCAAAAAATGCACGGGAATAAACTTCACCTACTCAAGGCACCCTGATTTTCAAAATTTTCCAGGGGAAGGTCCCCATTTCTCTCTGCAGAAGAGGGAGGGGCGCTCAGGAGCTCCCTCCCACTCCACAGGGCTGCCGTTATCGTGATGAGATAGTGCTCTGGCTACTTTACAATTTCCTCCTGCTACTGTTTTTGCAATTTGGAACCCCTGTATAAATTAATTACCATTTTTATGCAATTAGTTTGCTCCCAACGAAGGAACCGATTTCAGCAAAGGTTGAGATTGCTTGCACTTAAAGGCAGGAAAATAGTAACGCAGGTGTCTATCAATCGCAGAGTAAAATAACTGGAAAAATATGCCCCAGAAGAAAAATCACATTCAATTTGGTTTAAAACCACTGCGCAGGTAACATTTGGTGTGAACATGTCCGCATTTCTAGGCAAACGTTTCATTTCATTTTTCCGCAATTTGGTAGTTATTTCGACCTGACACGTGGGCGATTCCAGTGAAGAAGCGAGTAGCTGTTATATTTCGATTTGACAGCTGTCAGATGAATAACCAAAAGAAACTCCTCATTGCCCAAAATTAACTACCAACTCGTTTAAGCTACCTGGTTTGGTGGCTTAAATTTAATAACAATTCTATTGAAGTTTTCCAACTTGCTTAACTTTTGAAGCAAGTTGGAAAAGTAACTGTTTTCACGGGAGTTCCGGTGGTTACTGCACTCGTTGAGCGACCTAAAAAACCGTTCGTGAAAACACGGAAATTGTGTATTAATTAACTTATCAAAAATTAGTTTTGTCTTTTTTACAATTATGATCAACAACATAATGTTCAACAGAAGCAACATTATAAGCTAACAGAAACATTCTGGGCTTTACATCTTTCTTTGCCAGTTTCCAACACCAGAAGAGGCTCAGGCCAGAGTTAAGTGGTTTAAAACCCTACAGTCTCACTGTAACATCAGCATTTCGGTGAACAAAAATAAACAACACCGTCAACGAGTGTTCTAGTGATTTCAGTTATTTGCATATTTTTCAACTGATAACAATTAGATAGGAATTATTGATTGCCAGCGATTTTTGTCAATTTATAGCAATTGATAAAAAAACATTTTCCGTGAGTTTGATTGTTGATTGATTCGACTAATTTCGGATATCGATTGTTATCGATTACCAACGCCTGGAAAATATTCCATTCTTCAACCATTTAAGTGCTGTACATTGATTGATAGGAGACTCATGAGCAGGCTGATCATGCATGATCACAATCAGCATGTCATCGGTATGATCACGCTCTTTAAAAGCATTTGGTGTGAAAGGAAGCAAGGCAATGTTGTAAATTTTGACTTCCATTGGCCCAATTTATTTTGAATGAAGGAACAGGCCCCACAACATCACGTAGAAGGTCATGTCTGCTAAACTGCGAGGAGGCCAAGTTGTGTAGGCTAAACAGCAAGTGAGCCATCTTAGCCATACGATCCTCACAGGCTTATATTATAGGCTTTAACTGCGAGCTAGCAACTTTTCAGGGTAGCTTGGGGCGGGGGCCTATTCAGGCTAACCAGGTTCTATTTAGACTAACCAGACTGGTATTTTATGGGCTAACGGGAACTGCTTGGATGGCTCGCATGTTATAGATTCGTTTGTTTGAAATGTGCTCATCAGTAAGTTTACTTTAGAAGAGTTTTTGGCTTACCTTCAAAGAAGCACCATCTCTTCGACTGATCTTTTAGAGTCTTCCCTTTCAATGGCCAAAAGTGTAGTTACGGAAAATATACCAAAAGTTAACCAAACTGAGGTCGCGCGAGGCCAATTGACACAAGATAGAAAGCAAAACGAAAGCACTTTATGTGCTTCCGGGTATGGTACCCGGACACATCCAGTTCCCAGGCTGCATCACACTCATTTGGCATGACGGTATAAGCCAATCACGTCCACCCGACACATCCGTGGATTGTATCGTGGAGGATCATGGGTTGTTTTCCAGTCTCACAGAATGGGCTCCTGACATCTGTGAGAACGGAGTAACTTTTGGGCGTAGGGATGTCAGTATAATTATTTGTTTTCGGCCATACGGACCCTCAGTTAGTTTTAATACGACTTCATGTAAATAATTTCCAGACAAAACTGGATGACTTCTTCATCGTCAGCTATCCAATCGGAAATTAGGGGGAAACATTTCTTCGTTTTTTTTTTTTTCTCTCAAAGTTTATTGACTGATGATGGCGAACTCAGAGATTATATGAATAACTGCAAGCTAAGAAATCTTCAGAAAATAATATCTGAAAGTCAATTAAGATGGCTCAAAACACTTTCCAGCACTTTCCAAAACAGATTTTGGTGGCTCACTAAAATGTCCGATATTTCGGGCTGAGTTGATTGTTAAATCATGGCATGATAAAACTGCCCAGTCATTAGTGAATACGTTGCTAACTGGCTTCCATACAAAACAGTATGTTCTGCATGCTAAAAACACCCTTGATTTTAGCTTTAAGTACTTATGCTTCAAAAACATCCGAGTGAAACCCTTATGACTTATCGAATTTTTAATAGGCAGGATAAAAGAAAACTTTTGGCAAAGTTTAAAAACGTTCTGTACATATATGGAGCTATGAGTTTCCTTAAATTTTCCAAAATTTAAGGTGGCTGTGAACCCAATGTACTAAATGATGCACAATACACTTACCACCTGGCCTGCAGTCTGCAGTCTACATTTTCACCCCTAGTATAAATAGCTGAAAATATTTTTAAAAGGGCGCCGAGTTTTGCGTGTGCTCAGAACAGAAATATTATATTAAGTCATCTCCACAAAGCAACAAATGACTGAAGGAAACTCAGAGACCGAGGGATGACTGCGCATTTAAATAATCAGTAAGGGTTATGAATGATCATACAGGGTCAACTTTGACTCCGTCAACACGGATAATTTTTTCTTAATTAAACGCTCGGTAAATTTGCATTGGGGTGGGGGTTGGCTCCGGTACTGGAAGACCATAAAAATGAGGCTTAACATAAATATGGGGCTTAACTGTTATATTGTGGGTTAGTTTTGCTTGGTGTCGCAAAAATCGTCTTTATTTTTACTGCTGATAATATTAAAGTGGAAACTCGACTTACGGCTGTCACGTTCAAACAGCCACCTCGTTCAGTTATTACGTCTAGTTTATTCTGGTCCTAAATAACAAAAGCTCAATCAGTCATAGTCTTATTTAGAGAACCCCGTGAACACCTCGTTAATGTGGCCAGGTTTTTGTGGTCCTTTGGTGGTCGAATTAAATGCTATGATACTAATAACAACTCTTTTAACATAGCTAACAGTCAAAAAGCTTGGAAAACAAACTCTTTACGGAGTAAGGAATTTGGTCCTTCATTTCAGCAGTTAATTGGGAAAGGAGAAATCGAAATGTGCTCAAGATGTCCTCAGAAATAGATGCTCCGTTTTTCTTATCAATGTCGCCGTTTGTCGTGAATTTATCACCCTTTATTATTCAGCGTCGAGGGAAAGTTTGTCTGTCAATAGATTTTCGTTTTGTTACTCAGTATTTAGTTCACTCTAATGGCATAATAAACGTTTTTACGTATTTTATATTCAACCAGAGTTACCGCCGTGGCCTTGTCAGTCCTTTCTCGTATTTTTTCCTCGTACTGTTCCATATGTGGCCGAAGGCAAGAAATGGAAGTACGGGCGGTCACGTATTGGACAGGAATCCTACGCCGCTTCACATGGAACCGTGAACTTTGGAATGGACTCTAACACTAAGGATGTTGTTCTCACAGGGCCGGGGTACACTCAGTGAAGAGTGCTGAGCTCAAACTGGTTGAGAATGGTAACATGCAGAAAGTGAAAAGGTCCTTGTTGGGCCAAGTGGTTCATACCACACAAGAGCTTTATCCCAGTTTCTGATCTGTTTACGTAGCATTAAACGACCAAAGTATGACTACTCCCCCCTGGATTGGGTGTTAGTCCATAGATGGGAGATTACTCCCCCCCAAACAGGAGAGAGACACTGTGAGAGTAAAGTGTCTTGCCTTAGAACACAGCGCAATGCTTTCGACCAGGGCTCGAACCAGGACCGCTCGATCCTGAGTCTGACACACTAACCATTTGGTCACCGCGCGTACCGCAAAAGTAAAAGTGAAGCAGACTCGTGAAAACAAAAAGCTAAATAACTTCCCTTAGGTTTTACTTTCGAGTTTGAAAATGGAGGGGATCACTTGTCATTTGCTCAATTCATTTCTCTAGATCTCTGTTAAACTAGCTACGTTATCAGTATTTTTCTAGTACTCGGGATGAGCTCGGCGCGCCTCGCATGAAATGAGCTGATCGCGCCTTGGGCGGGATTAGCTGGTCGCGTTTCGCCGAGGATTTTTAATTGACTAGGCTCTAGGTTTCGTGTCCTGGTGAGGGAAACCCTTCTAAATGGGAGAGATATTTTATCTCTTGTTGTAGTTGTCGTGGAAACAATTGCTTTGTTTGTGTTACGAATTGTTGCATCTGTCTTATGCTACTGGTAATCTCAACAACAAGTCGTCTTAACAGTAATGAGTCACATATTTTCGAGACATGTGTTCGCCAGTTTTCAAGATTGTTTTACAATGTACTAATAATAATACAATAATAAATAATAATAATGTTTGTTTATAGTGGTCATGCACTTAGCTACACCTAGCTAGTTCACAGGCATGCCACTCATTCCTGTAAATACACCAAATATTTCGGACAAGCCGTTGTTATTGAGAGAGAAGGAAACTTCTCTCTTAAAGAATCAGCAAAGAGGCCACAATAAAATACAAAATCAAACTGCTTCTTTTCACTTTGTCTTGAAGAAGTTACGAGTCTTCTTGCTTAGAAGCAAACTTACGACTAGCCTGCAGAAAAGGCGTGATTTTTTGCGTATTTTAGGCGAACAGAGGCGAAAGCGAGACGAGCGCGAAAGGCGAGTGGCGCACGAGGGAGTCGCGCGCGAGGAAGGAACGCGACTTTGCTTTTTTTATTTTGTCGCGCTCCTCCCCTCGCGCGAGACAAGCGCTTTGCGTTCGCCTGGCCTTCGCCTCTGTTCGCCTCTATGTTCCGCAAAAAATCACGCCTGTTCTGCAGTCTAACTTACTACAGGCCAACTCCGCCACCCACTATTTGTACTTCCGACTGAGTGGTCAACTAATTGTGAAAAGTTATTTTATAGCTAGAAATTCACAATAAATTCTCAACTTCTTTTCACACATTCATTACATTTTATTTTTAATCTACAATGCCATTAACAATGATACAAATCCCTTCAAGTGAAGAGTCGCAGAAATAATCATCTAACAAAGTACTCCTAACATAAATGTTGAACTATTGACTTAAACATCATATCTTCATAAAACATAGTTTTTCTGCTTATATGATTCCTGCACAATAACTAAAACCATCGAGGTTAGTTCAGGTTTAAAACAATTTTAGTCTGATGCACGCTTGGTCTAAAAAATACTACAATAATATTATATTTTAGTATAAATCTACTAGCGTTCCATCACATCCATGGCTACGCTACTTACTACCTATTCTGTGATAGATGGTGAGTAGGTAGCAGTCTGCGCTTATTAACACAATGACGGCCGCTTGTTCGGGTTTTCGAAGTGTCTGTGAAGAAGATTTAGATAAACTTTTGAACAAGAAGTAGATTTATACTTAAACAATATTGGATTATTCGCTCTCGATTTCTATGCGTGATAGAAATCTCGAGCTCATAATCTCATTGTTTTATAAAACTCTAACTGATATAAAATATATAAATGCAATTATAAATTCAACTACGCTATACAAAAGTTTCCCTATGTAGTGCTCGGTGCACTTAACAATTTCAAAACTGTCAGCTCATTTACAGGCGTAACACTTCAAACTAAACTACAACTACAACCGTGACACTAACAACAAACTACATATTTTGTACGTTTTCAGATATCAACACGGCGGATATATCCGGCTCTACCAAACTATGCAGTAGTCCAGGTTAATTTGAAGGGTGTTAATCTTAATCTGAAGTAAACTATTTACGAATACCAGCAGAAAAGTTTTGGTTAACTCGAAACTATCGGCAACCGGATGAGAATGTTTCGTGTGCTAGGAAAGTATTGTCTCCCAGATTTTGTACTACTCATCTCTAATGGAGAAAAGACACTTAGCAATATGAATGCGGTTGTGTGAGGGCGAGTTAAAAGTAAAAACAGCTCACTTCCGGTTACCGTCCGCGTCTCAAAGACGCGCGTGCTTACGCTCCTTAATTATATTAGGGACCTTACGCATATACGACGGCGACGGCGAGGACGACGCCTAATAAAAAATGTGTTTTTATTTTACTTTGAAATTTCGCATTTATTGAGATCTATTCAGTGTGTTTGTTGCTATTGAAACATGCCTCAGCTGAATATGTTACGAATGCGTTCGGTTCCAAAGAGAAATACGAAAATTAGCCGTTGTGGTTCACGTTCTCCAAACAACGCTGAATTTGGTCATTTCACGTTGTCGTTTTGCAGGAGACTGCATAGAAATGTACAAAGAGTTATAATGCACGTGCACAGCTATTGTTCTGCTCATTAAACCTTTTGTTTGGTGAAGTTCTCGTTGCCGTTGCCGTCGTGTTTTGCGTAAAGGCGGCGAAATACGAGATACAAAAACCCTCAACTTGTCGCGCAACATTGTTTCGTTGCAAGTTTTCGTCGATGTTTCCCGTTTTTCACCTTGCGTGCTCAACTTGATCCGCAACAAAAACATTTGTTGCGGGTTGAAGAAATGCGGCGCGCTGATTGGTTGATTTGCTAGGGCACGAGCAGATTTGTTGCGCGACAAGTTGTGAGTTTGATGAAAAACGAGCAACAAAGCGAAAATTTGTTGCTCAAAGTAGCCCCGCGCTCTACTTTTCGCAACAACTTTCTTCAACCCGCAACAAATGTTTTTGTTGCGGATCAAGTTGAGCACGCAAGGTGAAAAACGGGAAACATCGACGAAAACTTACAACGCAACAATGTTGCGCGACAAGTTGAGGGTTTTTGTATCTCGTATTTCGCCGCCTTAAGGTCCCTAATAACCAAGCGCGACGGCCGTACAGGGGAATATTGTCCTGAGGTCGTGGCAGTACGGACCGAGCGCAACTCGGTCCGTAGAAAAAAACGACCCAGGGCTAATATTCCCCAGTACGGCTCGAGAAAATTAGGTTTAGTAAGTGGATTATTATATGGCACTTGGGCCATGCTTGTTTTGAAAACAAAACAAAACAAAACAAAACAAAACAAAAAAGCTTATGAGCGTTTCTGTGGAAACGGTTCGTATAGCAAAATCCCGACCAAGAAAGAACCAATCAGAAAGCTCGAATTTCCTTTAAGCCTACCTTTCCATAAAAATGGTACTGTACACCGGCCTGAAAACGAAGCAAAATAATCTACTTGGATCTATGAGCTTGGTGAGCCACCTTACATTCAGAACTATTAATAGAAGAAATGTATGATAATTGGAAAGGAGAATTCTTCTTTTGAGCTTGACGCTGAAAGGGTAAAGAGACATAATTCGAGTCCAGGGATGCTGGATCTTACACTGCACGTGACCAGGGAGCTACCTATCGGCTTGGGTTCTAAAAATCTTGCATGTGATTTTCCAACCAGACGCAAACACCACGCATAAAATAAACAAGTGGACCTTTGTTTTTTTGTGTTTTCTTTCAGATAACTACAAATTTAAACCGAACAAGATGTGAAGCACTCAGAATACGCACTAAACAAGTTTATTTCAAAAGTTTACGCAAAACAGAAAACAAAACCAAAACACTCACCGTTGGTTTGGGTTCTTGTTAACCTGACAATTTCACCGTAGATGAAATGAAACAAAACAACTTAGCTACTTTTGTATTCCTTTTCTTGGCAGTGCATGAGAAAAGTGTTGATCAGAAAAGTGGCCACTCTAAAGAATATACGGTGATCAGACAATGGTTGCACTTCAAAGTGCAATACGGTGGTATACAAAGACTGGCTTGTTCTTGTCACTTAACTTCACACGAAGGGTCAAACACCCACTACGCGGAGATCTTCGTTCGGATCTGCGCCACTTTACACCGATGGCTCCGAAAATTATGGGGTGGATTACCAATTGAACGGAATTCTTGCAAAGTAAGCTAAGCAACAGTTTATAATACCGTGATGAACGTGTGCTGATGAATCTTGGAACAGCTAACTCGCTTATTAGAGACTGCTTAAGAAAACTACGAGGCAACGGCTACGGGAACGCCGCTGAAGAAACGATTTAATAAGTAACACAACGCTGTGCTTGTGCAATAACAACGTGAAATGACCAATTCTGCGTTGTCTGGAGAACGTGATCACAACGCCTAATCTTTTAAATTTTTATTTCACTGATTGTATCGTTGTGTTTCGGATTTAGTATTCCGATAGTTTTGACAGTGATAAACAAAGTAAATGACTTGAGGGTATCAGGAGATTTGTTTGTAAAATATAAATTCATTTTTTTCTTGAACTTCCTATTAAAACCACTTGACAGTTGTTGACGTAACGATGTTTAAAGACGGGTTTTTAAGAGATGTCTCGTTCAGATGGATTTACAAGAGGTACATTCCTGATGCGTGAAGATCAGTATCGGTCACTTATCTGAATCGCTTTTATAAATGTCATCGTCACTCTCCAGATTCTCGTCGGCCATGAAATTCATATCTTCTACAAGGGCAGTCCAGTCCATAGCCTCGACGTCGTCTACAGGAGATGCCGCACTCTCAAACGATGAAGATCTTTGCTGTTGTTCTCCTAGCTGTTGAAGATTTGCCGCGGCAATTTTCTCTCTGTTCATCCAGTCAGACGTGGGGAATTTTGTGGGCATTTCATGTACGAGTCCACAAAGCTTTATCCTCGTCAATCGACCAAAAGAAGTGAAACAAACAACTTCGTCCTCTTTGGGGGACACAGCCAAACTTACGATGCTCTCCCGCCCTTGTGCTACCCTTGCATATGCAATGGCTTTCCACTCACACAAGTCCCACAAGAACACTGTGCCGTCGACGCCGCTGGAAATCAGATAACCACTTCCTTTCAAAAACTGACAAAATTCAATTCGGCCTAAATGGGCGCGAGGTAGTTGTAGAGTGGTTTGTTCTCTAGCAGCGGCATTAAGTGGGTAGAGGACAATTCTGTCTACAATGCAGCAAGCCAGCAGTTCATTGTCGGACGACACTGTACAATGACTGAACTTGTCAAACTCATTGAAAGGCCCAAAGGGTTCCACGTTTGCCAATAAGCGACATGGACGCTCATAGTACTCCCAGATAGAAATTTGAAATGCACAGCACAATATCAATTTCGTGCTATCCGCAGAAAAGCAGCAGCAATGTACAGGCTGTGGTCCCAGAGGTGAGTGAAAAGTTGCTGACATAACCTTCTTTTTAACATCCCACACATAGAAAAGCGGCTGATTATTGCTACTTAGAATGCAATAAAGAAATAAGGAGCTGTCCGGTGAAAATGTTAGATAGGAAGTAATGTTCGCACTGTCTCCAACAAAGGAGGAGTAAAGAACCGTAGGATAATCACAGTCTCCAACGAAGGAGGGGTAAAAAACCGTAGGATGCTCAAGCAATAATATTTCAGTTCCTCGGTGAGTGGCGATCAGGTCTCGATCAGGGGAAAACACAGCCTTCTTTGCGTGAATACTACCAAAAGAAGAAGTTCCCTCTCTAAAAAGACCACAAAATGCGAAAGACCCTGCGACACCGGATGTTTTCCATGACGCCATCGTGCAATCAGAATAAAGGGTCGAAATGGTATCAGCTGAAGTGAATGTTACCGTAACTGGTATATGATGGGATGGAATCGAGAAAAAAACTGAGATAACTTCGGGGAAATTCTCTTACAACGAAATTTTTTTTTTCGCCTTTGGCGTGAAAAAAATATCCAGCCTGCTTTTCTGACGTGCAATGCAACGGAATAAATCGTGAAGTACTTGAAAGGATGCTACCAGCCTGAAGAGAAACGGCGTGCAACGACCTGTGCTTTGTAACATAGAGAAAAACACAACTGTCATCCGAGAAGGCAAATTGTTCCACGTTCATGATAACATGGACTGGCTTTCCAAAATCAAAGTGTTCCAGGTTTTCTTTCTTGAACAAACTAACCGTAGTTTGATATGAGTATCTGACTGCGATCCACTTTCCATCTAGTGACAGCCTTGACTCTGTGTCCAGACGATTATGAAGCTCAATTGGTAAGTTTTTGAGAACGAATGAGTCTCGCAAAGATGACTTATGAAAATTGTCAGACCAACAAGCCCAAGGAAACATTGGGAGAGACAGGAGATTAATAAAAGCAAAATTAAAAAACGACAGACCTTTCTCAATTTGAGACAACAGTACCGTTTCACTCTTTAAGGCAGTTGCCACGTGACATAAAAATATACAGGGACTCCACACATTATCTGATGAAAATGCTTGCTCCAGCACAGGTCTTCCACTCTGTACGTCCCAAACCTGATGGTCGAATATTTCTGAATAAAGATCAATGACGCGCGTACGAACAATGGAGAGGGGTGTTTTTCGATGATTTTTCTCGAAAAAGTAAGCTCGGCATTCCTGACAAAGGGATTCAGAAAAACCAAAAGAATATATTAAATGTTTCAATTCACAGCACAATTTAGCATCAATAAGTCCCTTTCCTTCCAAAAACTGTGAAAAATCCACCAGGACTTTATATTCAACATGTTCTCTCAATCCCACGTCACGCCAAATGGCACTTTCGATGCTTTCCATTCTTTCCATCGCATGAAGCTCCTGAGTGGCCCACCGAAAAAAAATATTAAGAGAGCAAGAGTATGAATGCTTTCTTTCTCCGAGACGATCTCTCTCAAGCACAAGACAACGTCCACCCAAAATGAAAGAGGCCCATATGTAGGTTATGCAATTTTCCGAGAACTGAGGAAAATCTGCGACACATCTTTTCTCCACAGAGAACCATTTGTCAAGCCTTCCAAACAACACAAACTTGCCGTCTGGAGAAAACTCTAAATGATTGATGTCCTCATCTTTTTCTATCACTTCGACAGGGCCAAATACCTTTGCAAGTGAATACGCATCAAATAAAGAGATAGATTTTCCTTTTCCTCCAGCCAACAACTTCTTGTCAGGTGACACAGCAAAGCAGCTCATATCACAAGGAATTTCACAAGCAGGATAAGGGTCGTCTTCCCACTCCATCCAAGTACTTGCGACAATATCAGGGGGAATTACGACATTCTCTTGGACGGCTTTAGGTGAGTTGCGTAGACAGGAATGTAAAAGATGAGGACTTCCTTGAAGAACATGGACGTTGCTTTCCAGAGCTAAGCATGTTTTCTGAAGAATTTCTCTTTCAGCATCACTAAGCCCCTGTCCGCCAGCGGAAAGCTTGAAATCGACAATAAGGGAATAAATCTCAATTCCATTATTCTGTAATCTCTTGCACAAGTACTGGTAACTTGTCAAACAACTGAAAACGGTTTTCTTTGGGTCCTTCTCCCGGTATTCGCTCAAAAAGCGGACGCCAACACGCAAAAAGTAATCAAATAAGTCAGTTTCAATGGATGGTGGTTTGTCCCATCGTTGATTGGCAACACCAGCAGACAGAAATTCGACAATGATATCCCTGAAGTGCTTGCCTGCCTTTATTCTGTCCACAAAGAATTTGCGAGAGGCTTTCTTCTTGTCGGTTAACCACGCTGGAATCAGATTATGAAGAAAGGTGAATGTCTCATCAGAAGTTCGCAAAACTACAAATTGTGAAACAGCATCAATTACTTCCTGTTCGTCAAGATGGACGTTCTCTCTCTGTTTTATGAACGAGATAAACGAGACAGGAAGTGGAGAAGGAGCGACTATGGCACAACCAAACAACTTCCAGTAGAGATCCGCTCCCACTTTATCAAAAACCCGCTTGAAATTCTGCAAAAAGAAACTGTCGATGTCTCCAGGAAAAAGGTCGCTGAGCTGATCAATCTTGCCTGAATGTACTGGATCATTTAGTATTGTCGAAATGTAAAAGACATACAGAAACAGTCCATTGCACATTTTCGTTATGTCTTCCGCAGAGTAGGAAAGACGAGAGAAATCTACTCTCTTTTCCAAAAATAGCTTGATGTCCCGCTCGTGCTGTTGATAGACGTTAAAATGTGCGCTACTTCCTGCACAGATCTTAATACAGGGGTTGTATTTGTTTAATCTAACCTGCACAGTTTCTTCAGGGCGACTGGTGATAAAGAACACAAGCCATTTAGGAAGCCGAGGGAAACGGTTCTTTATAAGATGAAGGAAATCATCCCTTGACCTATATTCTGTCTCATCCAGAGCGTCAATGACGACTAACATTCTATGTTGATATGGAGTGCACCTATGTAGTGGCTCTTCTAATAATTTGGTAAATAATTCCTGAATACTTGGAGTAGAATTACCTAGCAAATTTCTGATGCCACCTTCCCCTCCAACAATACTACTATACTGACTATTGCATTTACAGAGTTGATAAGCAATAGTCCCAAGAAGATACCTGGGATCATTCCTTGTGCCATCATTGTGACGGCAAAAGTAGGCGGCACCCAAGTGTCCAGCTTCCCTTGAACGCTGTGCCAGGACTCCCGCCATCACACTTTTGCCCACGCCTGGGTCACCTAAGAGAACATACGCTCTGCAGTCGCCAGGGTCACTGAACCATTTGTCAAAATCCTTTAACAGCCACTGTCTTGTATCTGCGTCATGACGTGCAGCAAGAAAGTCGATGTCTGATTCACAATTGGCAATTTCTGTAAAAAAAAATAAAGTTAAACGGATATTTGGTTGGTCATATTCACATGCTTTCACGTGCGCTGGAACGCACCTTGTGGGAAATATACCAGGACGTTTTAATTTATTAAATTTATAAAAGAGCTTCAAAAGAGCAATTAATGAAAACATACTGCCTAGGTAACCTTTCGTTGCTATATGGCTGACTCATCAGCCATGTTATGGCACAAGAGCAGTAGCAAAAATAGAGAACATTTTGCTGCCCTGGCAAAGAGCGTCACCAGCACCGAAGACAACTGAAACCACTAACTTCATTTTTTAGAGGTCGCATTCCAGTGTTCTGGTTAACGTATCTATTTGAATTGTACACCTGTATTCAGTTTTAAGCCTGAGTCATATCAGAAATGTCCAGTACAGAGCCTAATACATGATCGACTTTTCTTTAGTCAAATTATTGGTCACAAGGCAGTTCATTGAAACATTATACTAGGATAGATATGTTCCTTATACACGAACACATATACAAGAATGTCAGTAGTTCGGGTTCATTTTTCTCACACTGCTATACCATTGTTCAAATTACCGTAATTTATTTGGGGCTGGTTTGACTTCTGCTGATCTTCCAGGTAAGTAACACGTCGTTGCACATCTTCTTGTTCAGATTTAAGCTCACTTATTTGGTCTTGTGCAGTATTTACTTTGTCGCACAGAGAGCTCTGATCCTGCTTGATGACCTCTTGTTCATGTTCCACTATGGCAACTCTATCCCTCAATTCCTCCAGAGCTAGTTGAGAGTCATGTAGGGCCTTCTTTACACTCTCTTTGTTTACCTCTTCTTCAAATGCCATCTTGTCTATGTCATTTCTTAATGCATTGACATCTTGTTGAACCGTCTTTATCAGATCAGGATCAATGGTGGCCTTCATGCACAGTATGGCACCTTTGAGAGATGCAAGGTGTGAGTATTATTACATACACTTTAATTTGTGTTAACAATAATTGTTATTGAAAGCCTTCTACAACAAGGTACTAGTTTTTAAGCATTTTTGTGTTCCGTTCACGTAAGCCAAGAAGGAAGATAGGGCACTAGATTTGCTTCTGTTTCCCATCAAGGAATACTTTACCTATGAGTCACCATAAACGAAGAACGTCACTTCACTGGTATATTACTTATCTAACTTACCATTTCAAAGGATAGGTTCTCACATGGGTTCTGCATGTATGACTGAACCAGTCAAAGTATGTTTGTGTTACATCTACCTCCAATCTACAATAGGCCATATCCGAGTTCCCTTGTGCCTCTGTTTCAAAGCGAGTCTAAGTGCGAAACCATTCTTATCAAATGACTTTGATTTGCATGAAAATGAAACTGCATGCAGAACTAATTTGCATATGAAAGGTTTCGCACTTAGACTCGTTTTAAAACAGAGGCACAAGAGAACTCGGAAATGGCCTGTTCTTTGATATGAATCGGTTAATTGAAAAGGAAACCGTAAAAAATTTTAACAATTTTAAGTAAAAATACTGTTACAGTTTGTATTGTATTTTTTATCTTATATTTGCTCACTTCAGTTAACGGCATGAATACAGTATTGTTAAAATAAAATTGGGAAAGAAAGGGGAAAGGACAAAATATAGTAAACTTATTACTTGCTCTTTAATTTGGTGTATTTATTTTAGGACAAAAAGAGAATTAGTATAAGAGAGGAAAAACTTAATACATGGTATATAAAATAGAGTGGTTTAAAATTGAGTCGGTCGTAAGCCGGATCAAAACCAAACCAATTACTTACTAATTAGACTTCTCAGCCAATCTCAAACCATAGTAAAACCAGAACCAAACCAATTACTTACCAATTAGACTACTCAGCCAATCTCAAACCATAGTAAAACCAAAACCAAACCAATTACTTACCAATTAGACTACTCAGGCAATCTCAAACCATAGTAAAACCAAAACTAAACCAATTGCTTACCAATTAGACTACTCAGCCAATCTCAAACCATAGTAAAACCAAAACCAAACCAATTACTTACCAATTAGACTACTCAGCCAATCTCAAACCATAGTAAAACCAAAACCAAACCAATTGCTTACCAATTAGACTACTCAGCCAATCTCAAACCACAGTAAAACCAAAACCAAACCAATTACTTGCCAATTAGACTACTCAGCCAATCTCAAACCATAGTAAAACCAGAACCAAACCAATTACTTACCAATTAGACTACTCAGCCAATCTCAAACCATAGTAAAACCAAAACCAAACCAATTACTTACCAATTAGACTACTCAGCCAATCTCAAACCATAGTAAAACCAGAACCAAACCAATTACTTACCAATTAGACTACTCAGCCAATCTCAAACCACAGTAAAACCAAAACCAAACCAATTACTTACCAATTAGACTACTCAGCCAATCTCAAACCACAGTAAAACCAAAACCAAACCAATTACTTACCAATTAGACTACTCAGCCAATCTCAAACCATAGTAAAACCAAAACAAAACCAATTACTTACCAATTAGACTACTCAGCCAATCTCAAACCATAGTACAACCAAAACCAAAGTAATTGTTCAATTATTTTGGACACTTTAATTGCAAACCACTCTAATAGTTTACGCAAGACTTATTAATACTACGCAAACTAAAACTGGTAAAGTGCTTTTTAAAATAGTTTTCTAGTCGGCGTTTTTCCTACAGATACAGGAATGTCATTCCAATAATAGCATCCAATAATAGTTCGGCAAAACTGCTTTAGTTGCTGTGTTATAGTTAAAATGTACCAACTGGAATTTTAAACCCTCTGAACTAAATGAAACGCGTTGCCAGCTTGGGATCACTGGAACACTGCTTGAGAGCCTGAACGCTCAACCATCCAGACTGAGAATGTCCAGGGGACGATTGTATATTACGTATTTCGCTTAAAATATACCTAACTTAAGGTAGATGTTCATTCAATTGCTAAAATGACGCTTAATGGCGGTATAAATCAACCGACGTTCATCGGCATTACTGCCCTCTACAGGGTGTATAGCTGCCACGGAAAATAATTAACAATTATTCACCGAAGTGGAGGTAAATATCCACCATTTTCACCGACACTGAGGTGAATAATTGTTTGAATATATACCACATAAGCTGAACAACTAGCGGCCCAAAGAGCAACTTTATTGTGACAATATACCGACAAAAGCCATTTTGTTTTTCTTCGGCTGCTCGGAGGTGAATAGTACTTGGCTAATCACCTCCTAGCTAACCAATCAGCGTGCGCGAAAAGTACTATTCACTTGTGTGGTAAATACGATGTACATTAAAGGGCCATTGTCACGATAAAGCGCATGGGCGGTCTTGATTGACAACATTTTTTTTTAACCAAAAGAAACCGTAATACTATCAAGAGCGCCACGAATTCGCCGCAGTTCAGCTTAGAGTTGCATGTGCCTTTCGAATATCTCTTTATCCGCCGGCTTTTGTTCTTTTGTTTGTAAAGAATATTTATCATGTTTATGTTGTGTGAAGGCCGTGTCCGTTGATTACAAGCACATACGCTTTACTTTCTTCCATGTGTATTCGTCCTTGCATCTTTCTTTTTTCGAACAAGACGGCTATGAGGTGAAAGTAGCTTTCGCATCTAACCGTTTCGAAAACCCTCTCGAGGACATTG
>JAHPZR010013493.1:37500-47500 GCA_019787425.1 Platygyra sinensis
GTTCGTTCATTTCGGACCAATTACAAATGGGGACTTACGGCGAAAAGTTGTTTATTTCCATCAACCAAAGGCAACAAATAAATAAAAACTGTTAGGCGCCACGAATTTTCAAGACTGAAACGGACCAAACAAATATATTTATCCAATGATGGCTTGACTGAAGATAAAACAGAGTCATCGCAAATTTTACTTACATTTACAAATATGTTTACCAACGACTCGACGGTCGCTTAATGGTCGCGAATGTTGGGAGACTTACATTGTAATGTAAAATATACTTTATACTCGGAATGACTGCAATGTTGAATACAAAACGGACTAAATATCAGTATTGGACTCAACAATACTGAAACAACGATCCTCATAGCTCGTTTTTGCAGCAATACAAGACGTTTCAAATAAGTAGGGTAGGTAGACCCCCAGACACTTATGCAATATTGCAAATACAGATGGACAAGGGAGAAATAAAGTGTGCGTAAAGCAGATTTATAGAGGCAAAAGCTTGACTTGGAGATAACACCTAAGGACCTGGAAACTTTAGAAGCTAGATAAGCAATGTGCGATTTCCATGAGAGATGTTCATCCAAAATTACTCCAAGAAAAACGGTTTCACTTTCCCGAGCTAAAGTATGATCACAAAGTTTTACAGTTAAATGATGAAGCGTTTGCCTCTTTTGTCTTGGCTTGAAAAACATATATTTAGTTTTCTTAATATTAATTGAGAGCCTATTAACTTGAAACCAGGAAGTTAGCTTAAAATCAATTCAAAATTCACGGTCTGGATTAGAGAATTGAGATATTTATGACTAAAGAAAACATTCGTATCATCCGTGAATAAAATAAAATCTAACTCTTTTGAAACGGCACAGATATCATTAATATATATAAAAAACAACAGGGGTCCAAGGATGGAACCCTGCGGGACCCCACGATTAACACACTGGGTAGCGGAACAATGGCCATTATATTGAACAAATTGTTTCCTATTGACAAGATAATTTTCAAACCATTTCAAACCAATTTTCAAAAAAAAAAAAAAAAAACGAGGGGCTAAACTGAACTGAACTGTTATAACAGATCGCCAGCAGTTGACGAGACGGTCGATAAAACAGAGTTTCATGACCAGCTACAATTTTGAAGGCCGATTAATTTTTTTCAACCTGTAACATTAATTCGAACAGAATTATTCTCATCCTTACTTTATACTACATCTTACAGTGCATTATGTATAGGTAATCAAACGGTTTCGAGTTTGTGCGAGTACCGGCGGAGTTTTTCCAAAAGCTGAAATTCTCACGAACCGCTTCGGCGAGTGCAATTTCAGCTTTTTGAAAAACTCACAAGTGCGACAAGTCGTTTTTATTCCCTAAATAGAATTCCTTTCAGTAGTACGTTTCATGGCGTCGTCTTCAAAATTCCTGCCGCCATTCAGTAAATATATTTGTGTGTATATTTGTCGTGAGTAAAATTGTATTTAGTAATGCCGTTAACTCAACGTTGTAAAGAATAGCCCTTTTCACGCATTTCATGTGCTACGTGCAGTCTGTTTCTTCACGAGCAAACGACAAGATCTCGCAAATTTCCTAACAAATTTACTTTGATCAAGGCAAAAGTTCATTCAGTTCCAGACAAACAAGCTTTTCGACCTAAACGTTCTTCGACAGCCGACTGCAGGAGAAGAACAGAAAGGCGAAAGTCTCAAATTATGCCGCCCTCGCGCCGGACACGAAGCGTAGCGGCCGGTGACCCACAGGTAGCCCAAGCTCACTATTTGAGCATATATTAATGTATATCATATAAATATCAAAGAGTTCGGTTTTTAGAAAAACAATGTTTGACAACTGATACGATTATGTAAGAGATCGACCATCAGACCTTATCCACCATATGGGAGTTCGGTTGTAAAGTTAATAATTAATCGTTCTTCGTTATAAGAGTTTGTATGGAGAATATTCCTGTTGCTTATAAATGTATGAAATTCGCAATAAAGTTTTCCTTTTAACTCACCGATGTTGTCTCCTTGTCATTTCTTGTGATTTTGTAGCGTTTTAGGCCTCCTAGATGCAGTCCAAGGATTTTCTTGAGCAGCCGCTTTTTCCACCCCTTTTTTTTTTTCCTTCGCTTTTAGGGGTGGAAAAAGCGGCTGCTCAAGAAAATCCTTGGACTGCATCTAGGAGGCCTAAAACGCTACAAAATCATAAGAAATGACAAGGAGACAACATCGGTGAGTTAAAAGGAAAACTTTATTGCGAATTTCATACATTTATAAGCAACAGGAATATTCTCCATACAAACTCTTATAACGAAGAACGATTAATTATTAACTTTACAACCGAACTCCCATATGGTGGATAAGGTCTGATGGTCGATCTCTTACATAATCGTATCAGTTGTCAAACATTGTTTTTCTAAAAACCGAACTCTTTGATATTTATATGATATACATTAATATATGCTCAAATAGTGAGCTTGGGCTACCTGTGGGTGACCTCGTCAATATTCCAGCCGATCTCGACCTTAACCGCCTGTATGTGAGGGACCTTCGGAATCTATGCAGCCAGCTGACTCTCTCGGCCACCGGAACCCGCGCGACACTCATAGAACGCCTGAAAGACGCCCGGGGAAATCCCACAGAAAACAACACTGAAAACAATGAAGTCATTGAAATGGCCACGTGCGCCGACCAAGATGGCGGCGAAACAATTCCAACCACAGCTGCGCTTCAGCAAGAATTTCTCCGGCTGCAACAGCAGGTGCAAGATCTCGTAGACCGAACCGAATCGGACGAAAGACTGCTATCCGAGGGTCAACTCACCCAAGTAAAATCACTGGTTCAAGCGACCATTAATGAAACCATAGAACAAACAGCTGCCGCCGCCGCACAAGCGGCGGTCAACGCTTTCGTCAATTCAGCTTCTTCTACAAGTACCACTTCGTCATCTCAAGCCGCGTCCTCCGACGTTCCCACGCCGAATGCGGTCACTTTGCCTTCTTCGACTCCAGCAATAATTAACTCCCTTGTGGTAGAGAGCGATCACGGCTCACAGACACCAGCAACCTCAAGCACATCTCAGCAGACGTCGGACTCTATCCACGAGCTGCCAGCAAAGCTCGTCAAAGAAGCCCTCAGCGGTGAGTTTATGGAGCTTTCCAAGTTACTGCCCAAAAACTTTAACGTGATCCAGCCCCTCCATGACGAACCTCTCACGCTGACCTTAGAGAACTCAGTCATTAAAGTAAATAAGGCGAAGGCCACCTCAATTACTAGTATAGAGGAGTGGACCTCAGCCTTCACTTCTTATATGAGCGTTATCATTAGCAAATACCCAAATCGTGCTGCTGAATTACTGGAATATCTTTCCTTGATTCGCTATGCAGCAAAATATCACCGGGGTCTGGGTTGGTGTGTATATGACGTAAAGTTTCGTCAAAAGGCTGCCATCAACAAGTCCCTTAACTGGTCAGTCATAGATAGCCAACTGTGGCTTAAAACATTTACTGTTGCTCCTTCCCTTATGAAGGAAGATATTGGTATTTTCCAATCTGGACCCTCATCCACGCCAAGTACAGTTAGAGGGAACGAATATCGTACTTGCCACAACTTCAACAAGGGTTTCTCCTGTACAAGGACCCCCTGCCCCTATGCACACAAGTGCAATAAGCGGGGTTGCGGACAGGACCACCCGGGGATACGGTGTCCCAACAGCTCCGAACCCGATCAGCAGCCATCCCCAAGGGCAGGGAAATCCCACAGCGAGCAACATGGCTCCGGGACCCGCCACCGTGGCAAATAGTTATGGGGGCATCGTCACCCCTGTAAATGTCTTAAACTTACAGCATGCTCTCAGTAACCACCCCAATAGGGAATTTGTTGATAAACTGTGCTTAGAACTGAGGGAGGGGGCTAGGATTGGCTACTCCGGTCCTAGACATTTTCGTTTTTCTAAGAATTTGCCAACTGCTTCCCTGAACCCTGAGGTCGTCACTTCTAATTTAACTGAGGAAGTGAACAAAGGGCGTACCATGGGCCCCTTCCATTCCCCCCCGTTTAAGAATTTCCAGGTCTCCCCTATTGGCCTTGTCCCCAAGAAACATTCAGACAAATTCAGAACCATATTTCATTTGTCCTTCCCCAAATCAGGGACCTCAAGCATAAACCATTTTATCGACAAGGATAATTTTTCCCTTCAATACATCACCATCGATAATGCAATTAGGGCTATCCAAAGGTTTGGGGCAGATTGTTTTATGGCCAAAACTGACATAGAATCAGCTTTTCGACTTTTTCCCTGTTCACCCCGAAGATTGGGAACTTTTGGGCATGTTTTGGAATGGGCGTTATTATTTTGACAAAGTGCTCCCTTTCGGGCTTCGTTCAGCCCCATTTATCTTCAACCAGCTCTCGATGCCATCGAGTGGATATTACTAAATAACTGTGCGATATCCTTTGTCTGCCACATCTTGGATGACTTTCTTTTAGTTGAACCTCCCGCTCCCACTGCACCTGCCGATTCGCTCTGTCGGGCAAGTCTCTCTAGCATGATCTTGTCCTTCAAGACCCTTAACATCCCTATTTCAGCAGCCAAAACAGAAGGCCCCTGCAAAGTTCTCCAGTTCATGGGAATCATTCTAGATTCACATAACACGGAAGCCAGGCTTCCAGTGGACAAGGTTGAGCGGATCAAAACCGCCCTCTGTGAGTTTCGATCCAAACGATCGACAACCCTGCAAGAGCTCCAATCCCTTATTGGTATTTTAAATTTGCCTGTAAGGTGATTCCCCCGGGACGCCCCTTTCTACAACGCATGATTGCCCTTCACCAGAGGTGTAAAAAAAACCCCATCACTACATTAAGCTCACAACGGGTTTCTTCAAAGACCTTGACATGTGGAGCTTGTTTATTGAGCAGTGGAATGGTATAGGGTTGTTCTTATCTTCTCTGTGGGACACCTCTGAGACCCTCTCCCTTTTCACAGATGCCTCTGGTTCCATTGGTTATGGGGGATATTTTCAAACTAGTTGGTTCCAGGGCACTGTGGTTACCCCATCAACAGTTAGGATCCCCGGAATGAGCATTCTCTGGCAGGAACTATTTGCTATCGTTGTTGCTTGCCACTTGTGGGGACACCAGTGGGCATCCAGGCGCATCAAGTTCCATTGTGACAACTATGGGAGTGGTAGAGGTTATCAACTCTCGAAAGTCCAAAGTTCCCAGGGTTATGGACTTGGTAGGGACCTTACCCTCTGTACCTTGAGACACAATTTTCTACTTCCAAGCTGTACATGTCCCTGGGAAACATAATTATATTGCGGACTCTCTCTCTCGGTTTCAGATGGAGCGCTTTCGCCAGTTAGCTCCTCAGTTCTGTGCATCTACGGACCCCATCCCAGCCTGTCTACTCCGTCTTTAAGTGGAGAAGCCCAATTCTACCTGGGGATGGCCCTTTCACAGAATACTAAGAAAACCTACAGTAGTGGCATGCGACAGTTTTATTCCTTCTGCTCACAAACAGGAATAGCACCCTCCTTTCCCATTAGTGAGGATATCCTGATCAAGTTTTCAGTCTGCATGGCTCGTTCCATTCAATACAGTGCCATCAAAAATTACTTGTCTGCCATAAAGTATTACCATTCTAGTCATGGCTATGCACTGAACCTATCAGCTTTTCTTCGCCTGCAGCTCATTCTGCGTGGGATAAAGCGTTCTCAGGGAGTTAACTCCAAAGTCCGGAGACCGATAACATTGCCCATATTAAATTTGTTTTACCATCTCCTAAATGTCAAATATACCATCAACAAAGATTCGTTCCTTATGATTTGGGCAGCAATGACACTTGCTTTTTTCGGCTTTCTTCGTATTGGGGAACTAACTTGCGATTCTCACTTCAATCCTGATCGTCACCTTACAGTATCAGACTTGGTGTTCATGCCTAAGTCTTCCCCTAAATATATGCTGGTTCGATTAAAGGTTTCAAAAACAGATCCCTTTAGAAAAGGGCAGACTATTGTAATTGGGAGGGCAAACTCTAATTTGGTGGCCCCATTTCTGCCATGGTAGGCCTACTTAGGAAATCCCGTTCCCCCTTTCCCAACCCAGGACCCTTATTTACCTTTCAATCTGGTTCCTTCCTTTCTCCGGGCAGATTTACGAGTGAGACCAGGTTTTTTACTGTTCAAAGGGAGGGCTTGATTCAAGCGAATTTGCTGGTCACAGTTTTCGCATAGGGCGCAGCCACCACAGCTGCTCTCGCACCAACTTGCCCCCTTGGCTCATTAAGGTTTTTAGGGCGATGGTCCTCAAGACTGTTTTTGAAAGATGCATCAAAAACCCCACCTTCAGTTCTGGCACATGTTCTCCAGACTCTTATTGACCTGTTGTATATAAGTATGTTTGTTTTTACCGTAATATAATAGCAACAACTTGGTGTGGCTGAAAATGGGGAAGTGGGTGACAAAGTGCTCCATTGAAACTTTGAAGGTAGCCCCAAGTACTCCGGATTTTGTTAGTTGAAGAAAAAAGCCTACCACCAGGGTGATACACAGAGCGGTATGGAGGAGGCAGACAGGCAGTTGGGCCCTCCTCTCTGACTGGAGGCTGTTGGGCCTCCCCTAACCTAGCTGGAAGGTGCACAGACCAATATAGAGGGGGAGCTGGGCCTCCCTGGGTCGGCTGTGACCGATCGTGGGCCTCCCTAGGCGCCACTAGCCAATAAGAATATCCGAGTACAAAACGTCGAGTCTATGGGGGCAAAAGTGTGACGAGAGGAGCACTTCATCCCCACAAAATGCAAAGCATTCCCCCATTGACAAGCCACAATAAAATAGGAACCCAGACAACAATTATATTACGGTAAAAACAACATACTTATATTACAACAGGTCAATGAGAGTCTGGGGAACATGTGCCAGAACTGAAGGTGGGGTTTTTATGTATCTTTCAAAACAGTCTGAGGACCATCGCCCTAAAACCTTAATGAGCCAAGGGGGCAATTTGGCGGAAGCAGCTGTGGTGGCTGCGCCTATGCGAAAACTGTGACCAGCAAATTCGCTTGAATCAAGCCTTCCCTTTGAAAGTAAAAACCTGGTCTCACTCGTAAATCTGCCCCGAGAAAGGAAGGAACCAGATTGAAAGGTAAATAAGGGTCCTGGGTTGGGAAAGGGGGAACGGGATTCTAAGTAGGCTACCATGGCAGAAATGGGGCACAAATTAGAGTTTGCCCTCCCAATTACAATAGTCTGCCCTTTTCTAAAGGGATCTGTTTTTGAAACCTTTAATCGAACCAGCATATATTTAGGGGAAGACTTAGGCATGAACACCAAGTCTGATACTGTAAGGTGACGATCAGGATTGAAGTGAGAATCGCAAGTTAGTTCCCCAATACGAAGAAAGCCGAAAAAGGCAAGTGTCATTGCTGCCCAAATCATTAAGGAACGATCTTTGTTGATGGTATATTTGACATTTAGGAGATGGTAAAACAAATTTAATATGGGCAATGTTATCGGTCTCCGGACTTTGGAGTTAACTCCCTGAGAACGCTTTATCCCACGCAGAATGAGCTGCAGGCGAAGAAAAGCTGATAGGTTCAGTGCATAGCCATGACTAGAATGGTAATACTTTATGGCAGACAAGTAATTTTTGATGGCACTGTATTGAATGGAACGAGCCATGCAGACTGAAAACTTGATCAGGATATCCTCACTAATGGGAAAGGAGGGTGCTATTCCTGTTTGTGAGCAGAAGGAATAAAACTGTCGCATGCCACTACTGTAGGTTTTCTTAGTATTCTGTGAAAGGGCCATCCCCAGGTAGAATTGGGCTTCTCCACTTAAAGACGGAGTAGACAGGCTGGGATGGGGTCCGTAGATGCACAGAACTGAGGAGCTAACTGGCGAAAGCGCTCCATCTGAAACCGAGAGAGAGAGTCCGCAATATAATTATGTTTCCCAGGGACATGTACAGCTTGGAAGTAGAAATTGTGTCTCAGGGTACAGAGGGTAAGGTCCCTTACCAAGTCCATAACCCTGGGGACTTTGGACTTTCGAGAATTGATTACCTCTACCACGCCCATATTGTCACAATGGAACTTGATGCGCCTAGATGCCCACTTGTGTCCCCACAAGTGGCAAGCAACAACGATAGCAAATAGTTCCTGCCAGAGAATGCTCATGCCCGGGGATCCTAACTGTTGATGGGGTAACCAAGTGCCCTGAAACCAACTAGTTTGAAAATATCCCCCATAACCAATGGAACCAGAGGCATCTGTGAAAAGGGAGAGGGTCTCAGAGGTGTCCCAAAGAGAAGATAAGAACAACCCTATACCATTCCACTGCTCAATAAACAAGCTCCACATGTCAAGGTCTTTGAAGAAACCCGTTGTGAGCTTTATGTAGTGATGGGGTTTTTTTTAACACCTCTGGTAAGGGCAATCATGCGTTGTAGAAAAGGGCGTCCCGGGGGAATCACCTTACAGGCAAAATTTAAAATACCAATAAGGGATTGGAGCTCTTGCAGGGTTGTCGATCGTTTGGATCGAAACTCACAGAGGGCGGTTTTGATCCGCTCAACCTTGTCCACTGGAAGCCTGGCTTCCGTTTTATGTGAATCTAGAATGATTCCCATGAACTGAAGAACTTTACAGGGCCTTCAGTTTTGGCTGCTGAAATGGGAATGTTTAGGTTTATGAAGGACAAGATCATGCTAGACAGACTTGCTTGACAAAGAGAATCGAGGGGCACAGTGGGAGCTGGAGGTTCAATTATAAGGAAGTCATCTAAGATGTGGCAGACAAAGGATATCATGCAGTTATTTTGCAACAGCCACTCAATGGCATCAGAGAGCTGGTTGAAAATAAATGGGGCTGAACGGAGCCCGAATGGGAGCACTTTATGGAAATAGTAAAACCCATTCCAGAACATTCCCAGAAGTTCCCAGTCATCGGGATGAACGGGGAAGAGCCTAAATGCAGATTCTATGTCAGTTTTGGCCATGAAACAGTCGGAGCCGAACCCCTAGATAGCTGAAATGGCACTGTCAATTGTGATGTACTGAAGCGAAAAATCATCCTTGTCAATAAAATGGTTTATGCTGGAATTCCCTGATTTGGGGAAGGACAGATGGAATATACTCCGAAATTTGTCTGAATGTTTTTTAGGAACAAGGCCAATAGGTGAAACTTGGAAATTCTCAAAAGGTGGGGAAGAATAGGGGCCCGCAGTACGCCCTTTGGCCTCTTCCTCAGCCAAATTTGCGGTGACAACCTCGGGATTTAGAGAGGCCGTAGGTAAATTCTTTGAAAAACGAAAACGTCTAGGACCAGAGTAGCCAATCCTAGCCCCCTCCCTCAGTTCTAGGCACAATTTATTTACAAATTCCCTGTTTGGGTGGTTACTAAGAGCACTCTGTAGGTTTGAAACATTAATCGGAGTGACTAAGCCGCCAAAACTATTTGCTGCGGTGGTGGGAGCCATGTTGCTCACTGTAGATTTCCCTGCCCTTGGGGGTGGCTGCTTACTGGATTCAGAGAGGGTAGGGCACTTGCGTCCAGGATGATCCCCTCCACAACCTGGCTTGTTGCACTTGTGCGCATAGGGGCAGGGAGTCCTAGCACAGAGCCAACCCTTGTTGAAGTTGTGGCAAGTACGATACTCGTTCCTTCTAAATGTACTTGGCACGGATGAGGGTCCTGATTGGAAAAAACCAATATCTTCCTTCATAAGTGAAGGGGCGACAGTAAACGTTTTCAGCCATAATTGGCTGTCTATGACAGACCACGAAATGGACTTGTGGGCAGCAGCCTTTTGGCGAAATTTGACATCGTACACGCACCAGCCTAGACCCCTATGGTATTTCGCTGCATAACGTATTAGCGAAAGGTATTCTAGTAATTCTGCAGCACGATTTGGGTGCTTGCTAATAATTACACTCATATAAGCGGTGAAAGCCGAGGTCCATTCCTCAATGTTAGTTATAGACGTGGCCTTGGCCTTATTTACCCTAATA
>JAHPZR010013493.1:55000-65000 GCA_019787425.1 Platygyra sinensis
ATAATGATAATGATAATGATAATGATAATAATAATAATAATAATAATCGTTTATTCAACCTCTTTGCAGCATACACTGAAGTACAAGGCGGGTCATTAATTACATACAAATCAAAATGATCCAAGACGGCTGACGTTTTAAAATGTACATGCACACTGTTTGTCGTGTAATTACCGTTCAAGTAGACAAGTTTAGATGCTTTATGCACCACATACGTTTTACAAATTGGAAATAACTGAGGTTCCCTTTCATCTACTGATTACCCTCCCCCCCCCATCCCCAATATCACGAATAAAAGCCCAGTCTTTTCAAATAAAGCTTTCAGTACTTTTTTTCAAGTTCCCATTTATTTCCGTTTTTCTCTGTTGGTAGCTTGTTCTTTCTATAGCAATGAAATTTAAAAAGAACTGTATGTCTAAAGAAAGAAATATATCTTCAAGGAAAAACACAGGAAAAGGGTTTTTAATCTACGCAAGTAACAAATTTTAGTCCTGCTAGTCTGCTTGATTTAGACAGCTTTTGAACTGGCCCCCTAAATAGATTTTTTCTCAGCTAGGGCTCCTTATAAATTTGCGCAACACCCATTGGGACTCCTTGTTTAACCCTACTGAGAACGCGAAATCTACCAACACGACATTAACTTCAATAATGACGGAGAGGAGAGTAGGTATCTTCGAGATGATCCTGACCAGGACGAATGATCCAAGATCACTCAGATCATGGTTCATCAAGGAATCTAATGAATCCAGTCTGGGAATTAATATGGCGGATGCAAAATAATGCAAGATGATGCACATGACGCCTCGTAACTGTGACATGACGTCAGGGTCAAGAACGAAAATAAAGCCCTGACCAATAAGGTTACAATCGGATTACAATGACATGTTATGCCAAATTGTTCCCAGATATATAAATGTCTGATGAATATGGAAAGTTTCTTGGGTTTATTCAAATGTTGAAAACATTGCATTGTTTAAAATCTGTGTGGTAGGTTTCTGTCCTAATAATACTGCTACCGTAAATACTCGCTTCTGATTGGTTGGAAGCTGATCAATTTATCCCAAATTGTATGGATAACTGAACAATTAAATTTTAATTGTATCGGTCGCATTTGATCGAATAAATTCAGGTTTGCCGTTGACGACAAACAAAAAAAGCGTGGCATGAAGAAGCAGTAGTAAACAAAAACAAAAACAAAATCGACCGAAACTTAGCTACCCAGATATTTGGAGAGAAAAAATCCGAAAGCCATTGAAAATCTCTCGCTCGAAGAACTTGAAGAGGTTCTCGGAGATTTCTACACCGAATTAAAGTAGTTACACAAAAAAGACAGCATCTGCGGGCCAGAGTCCCGAAGACTACGGGGCGCATTTTGGTGTAAGAGGAAGGCAAGAAAACTTCAACTCTCGCAATGAACACTTCAAGTCTGCAAAAAATGACAATGGCCGCGCGTATGTCATGTTTGCCGAGTCAAACCCCACAAAGATGAGAATATCTACCCTAAAGCTTCAAGGAAGGATGGTCGTTCCAGGAATGGCGGCGACTAGTGAGAAAAACGTCCAGCTGGCGTTTCTGAACGACCAAGCAAAGCAATTAAAGTCCATGGTTTGAAAATCTTAAAAACTTACAAACCTTGTTGACGAATACTTTGAACTAGTCTTCCCGCTTCAACTTCACTTGTGTTTGCACGGTTATCCTCAGTTTTCCCGAATGAACTCGTCCTTGTATCTTTAGCTCCGTGTCATTGTTTAAATCAAGGCTGTAAGCGTTTCTTAAAACGTTTTCACGCAAGTTGTAAACAAAATAAAACGCTTTTTGATACCGCCTCGACTGGTTTCGACGTGCAATTCCTTTCCTGTACATGTTGATTATTCATCAAAAATCGCTCATGCGTTCAGAGTTTTGACAGCTTCAAAGCCAATGAAATTGTACTTAATGTTACAAACTTGGAAACTGCTCGTCTATGTGGCTCAGTCGTTTTCGAAAGAAAAATATTATCGTATGAAAAACTTTGGCGAAAATTAAAGTGACAAAATTAAACTAACATATTTCATCATACCTTTGCTTCATTCTAGCAACCCTCTATAGCAAAACGACGTCAGCCAGAAGCTTGTATTTACGGTTGCCGTATTATTAAAAGGAAATCGGTCTTCTTTCTCGAAACAATTAGGGATTAATTGTACTTGTGAACAGATCGAACTTTTTCTAATTTCCACTCGTGGCTGCGGCAGCCACTCGTGGAAATTACTAAAAAGTCCGATCTGTTCACGCGTACAATTAATCCCTAATTGTTTCTCGAACAGACCGATTTCCTATACTAATTTGATTAGCATAAATTTATACTCGCAGATGGTTCCACTTTGAGAAGATTGTCCAGGCTTTAGTGGTGAAGAAAATGTATCATGTGAAGCGTGAATACCTTCAGACTATCATAAAGAAAGTGTGTCGTATTGAAGATATGGAAGAGCTGAAGTCGATGTTAGATTTCTACCATGACCTTGGACAAATCGTGCAACATGGAAGTACTGTAGTGCTGGATACTAAATGGTTGATTGATCTTTTCAAGCAGGTTATAACTGTGAAACCATTCAACGAGTCGGTAAGATCTGAGTTATTGTTTGCGGAATTTCTGCGCACCGAAGGCACCTAAACAGAGCGCCATTGCTTAGAAAATTTAGTAACTCATCGAACTTAAGGAAGCAGCGTGGCCGAGAGGTTTAGGGCGGTATTATTGTAATCCGGAGGTCCCGGGTTCAAGGCCTCCACCCTGCCACTAGCAGGATTTTTTTCCTCAGTAGTCCAGAGTTCATATCCTCAGCCAAGCTTTGTAAATAGCCACTTGGTCTGCCTCCTGCCGGTTAGGATTTTAAACTATGCTACGTTTATTTGAAATATTTGTTTCCTTTGTTTTAGTGGCATGTCTGTAAACTACCAAAGCTTAGTGCTTGCATAGCTAAGAGCATGATCACTGCAAATAAGATTTACAACTAAAAAATTGTAATTGTGATTTGACTGTCCATTCGAGGTCTGACCGTACGTACGCCCCTTCACGTAGAACCAATGCGAAATGCCACACTCTGTAAAACATAATGGCGTGTCGCAATACAAATTGATACGCTTTTACGGTCTGGTTTCTGTTCGTAAAACAGAAAATTACCTCCTTTGGCCTTAACATGAAAATTAGAAAACCAAGCAATGCTAAGGGCACCGATGAGTGAGATCATGGGGAAGGCTCGGAAAACCCTTGCTGGGTGAGAATTCCTGGAGAATTTTTCTTTTCTTCGATGATGAGATGGGTTTTTGTGCTCTTGTCATACATAATTAAGGTGGCTTAATGGGATTTTTGAGTAACAATACCGGTCAACTTTGAGCGATTAGAGCACCACCATAATCAATCCAACAGAAAATCGAAAGTTACTGGTGTACTAGAGAAAGATGAAAGTTTAAAACTGGGTACATTCACCAGGATCTTAGTTACCATAGCAGCAAAATGGCACCATACTCTACTTCACATAATACCGAATAACTTGCCATCAATGATAATTTTCGAATTACGACGCTGGAATCTTGGACTTCACATAGTTGTTTTAACGATGTCAAAGTCTATAAGAAGGTTTCGGGAAAATTGCGGGGAAGTTTCTAGGTGTCAAAATTAAACAAAATGAAAACAGTTTCAATGTTTTTGAAAACTGTGTTCACAAGACCAGACTGAATGGTATTTAGTCTCAGATTAATCACAGTACATCTAATTATCTTGATTGACAATTGCAGAGAAATCGCCCAGTTTGATTCTCGGAAACACTGGTTCGAAAATCAGCAGGTATAAGATTTTCTTTTAATTTTTTTCAAATCTGACCTACAATGATTGATAAATTGGTCGGCAATTAAAATACACTCGATATTCTCTTTTAAACTTAGCTCTCAAAAAGATCAATCAGTGTTGAATGAGACCATGGAGTTTCAAATTTATTGAACATATTGCGCTGATTTTGAAGCTGGTGGTTTGCTGTTTTCATTAACATTTTCTGTTGTCTCGAATCGGCATGCCATTTTATATTTCAAAATACCTGTGATGAGTTCATAAAACGCGTGTTGTTTTTCCGACGATTTTCTGGAAGCGTGCTAAATTCTGCTAAGCTGACATTATTGTAGCAATGAAACCTTTGTCACACCTCACTCACATCGCGGCAACGCGGCCATGATAAAGGAAGTAAAGTAATGACTGCAAACGGAAAACCGCCGTGCTAACTATGTTCTCACGGACACTCATGATCAGAAAGGTGAAATATGGTCTATGAGAGGCACATTCGCATCGTCGATATAGCCAGATTGTGATATATCATTTGTTATTATTCAGCTTTCATACACTGTACGAATACCGATGTTCTGATTGGCTGAGTTGTACCACGTGACACTGGGTTGTGACGAGACAGCCTCCTTGACGTCATTATCGTGGTGTAAATTCATTACACCACTGCCATTACACCTTGGCTTCGGCTGACTCAAAGTTTGACGATTTTTGTTTGCGGTGTATTCAATTTGAATAATAAAAATGTTAACACACTCATTCCTCGTGAATTATCGGGATTTACCTACACTCGTTCACTAACAATGAACTCGAAATTTTCAATACCGCACTCGGCGGCCTCGTGCGGTATTGAAATTTCTCGTTCATTGTTAGTGAACTCGTGCAGGTAAATCCCGATAATTCACTCGCTGAGTGCGTTAACCTGTATTATTTTACCTCCATGGCCGCGTTAACTCGAAGTGAGTTAAAGGATGACAACAGTTTAATTGTTACAGTTACTGTAATGTTGGCTCAGCACATTTTATGAATTTATGAAATGCTGAATAGGCTAGTTTCGAATTGTGCAGAAACAAAAGAACAGAGTCGAGGTTCAGGGGAATAATTTGCATTTTCCTTTGTTATGAACAATACAAAATGCTAATTATTCCCCTGAACCTCGACTCTGTTCTTTTGTTTCTGCACAATTCGAAACTAGCCTATTATACATAGGTATGCCGATATGTCATCACAAAGTTAGTCAATACCTCACTAGCTACTGCGCAACAGCCCACTGAAGGGAAACAAGCGATTGCCAACCCGCTCCTAAAGAAAGGTGCTTAGGACGTGACCCATAAAAACGTACTTCCTATAAGCAACTTTCAGTTTGTCTCAAAAATTATCGGGAGGGCTGTCTTCGACCAAGTATATAGTCACATGACGGACAACAAACTGTTTCCTGTGCTACAGTCTGCCTATAGGAAAGGGCACAGCACTGAAACAGCGCTACTAAAAGTTGTAAATGATATTTTGTCCAACATGAATAAGGCCCAGTTCATACGTCGCATTTCTGCCGTGCCGATTGCAATTCAAACAAAAGATAAGTATATGTAATCGCATGGGGCCGAGGGCAATTAAGGATTAATTTCACGAGTATTTTCAAAGTTTTCACAAAATTGCCCGAGAGCACTTGCGATTACTTGTTTATCACATAAAGGGCAAAATTTTGTACAAAGGTTCTAGGTCTTGCCGTCGCGTAAACAGGTTTGCCGGTTGTCATTATTTAACAGGCTAGCAGTAACACGGGGAAAGCCTACTATAATAGTAAGCAAAACACAGCAACTTGGTTCAATTCACTCAAAGCCATTTCTTTACAAACAAAACTATAAGCAATCTAATTTTATTCACCTGTTTTGCGAAGCTTGCAACGGCGTGAAACTACTTGTTTTTCGATCGATGATAGACGTAAACAAGTGTCCAAACGAGCTCTAATAACTTCTTGAATCCAAAACTGTCCTTTCCACTGTGAAAACTTCACGTACCAACAAAATTTACGCTGTTTTTACGCCGATAAAGTGAGCTGTAATACTAATAAGGCGACCCGAAGCAAAACGAAGAAATTAACTTTCAGTTTGGCGGCCATGAAGTTCTGTATTTCTATGTTTCGTGCAACATCAGCCGTCTCCACTCAAACGTTTTTCAGGCTGCGAATCAATGCATTTTAAGTCGGAAAAATCCTTTTGCTTTTCCACCAAAAGACTGCGCTTTGTTGCATGTTGATTCTCTTTCACGTTAAGATGAAATAACGTGTTTAGATCAAACTCACAAGCGACGAGCTTCTGAAATCCGTTTGAAGCGGGAAACCAACTCAATGCAGGCGTGCTCAGCCAATCAGCATCGAGTAATCATGCCCTCTTGATTACCAAAAGTGCCCTCGTGATTAAGGAAAAATGCCCTCTGTCTCAGCCAATCAGCATTCAGTAATTTTGCCCTGTATGTGATAATGAAGCAAATCATCTCAGTATCCATTTTCTCAATTGCATTCGACACGGCAGATCGAAATGCGACGTATGAACCGGGCCTAAGCAACACGTCTGTATTCTTGTGTTGCACAATCTGAGTGCAGCATTTGACACTGTTGACCGTGCCATACTGCTGCGCCGACTCGAGACCTCATATTGCATCACGGATGCTACTCTCGCATGGTTCTCATCGTATCTATCTGGACGTAGCTAGTGCGTGTTGGTAAATGGAGAGAGATCGGATTGTTATCCCTTGTCATTTGGTGTTCCTCAGGGTTCGAGAGAGTGTCTCGGGCCCCAACTCTCCTGTGTCTATACCAGCAAGCTGTACTTGCCCAACGCACACGCATTCGCAGACGATATTCAGTTTTATGTTTCCTTCCACCCAGACAACTCTCTTAGTGAAGCAGAGGCAGTACATACCATAGGACAGTGAATTCGCGTCATAAGGGCGTGGATGCAAGCTGACAAACGGAAAGTTAATGATAACAAAACTGAGGCCATGTTAATCGGAACGCGCCAACAACTAACCATAGTCAACCTAGATACTCTGACTATTGGTGCTACTAGGGTTGCTATTGTAAACAAGGCACGAAATCTGGGACTTTTTGGTTTGACTCGCAGCTGAATTTTAACATCCACATTGGGAAAACATTAAGTCTATCCTTTTGTTCACTATACAAAATTAGACTTCGCACAAGAGTGCACAAACACTAATCTTAGCACTAGTAATTGGACGCCTAGACTACTGTAACAGTCTGCTGTGTGGCTTACCAACCAGTTGTATTAACAAGTTGCAACGGGTTCAAAACGCTACCGCAAGGCTTATCTCAAAGCCACGCGTTTTGTTCACATTTCTCCTGCTTTGAAAGACTTGCACTGGCTACCAGTTAAATACCGTATAATGTTTAAATTGGTTGTATGCAGATTCAAAGCTTTACATGGTAGTGCTCCCATATATACCCGCGATCAAATACAAAACTCTTACTGCTCGATCTGCCCAACAAGACCAAAAAGACAGCAGGGGACACCGGGGCGTTCTTTGCAGCCGCGCCAACCTTATGGAACGCCCTTCCAGACGAGTGGAGAGTTTTGGGCAGTCTCAAAACCTTCGTGGCATGGCTAAAACCTTATTATTTTAAATTACCTCTTCTTAACTTTGCTTGCATATATGTAAAATATTTTTTATCTAGTATCCATTTATTAACTATTTAAAAGAGCTGTAATGTTTAATTCATTTTATTGTAATAGACCTTTTGCTGTTCATTTAGAGAAAATACGCAATCATTTGCACTAAAAGTCAGACAATAATGCTAAAATACGTTTAACTGCGCCAATCGGCGTTCAGTTGCGCGAATTGCACCCTCAACAACGAAATCTGCATAATTGTAAACACTCAATTAAGTTTAAAGACTTTCATTATCGTCTTGTGAAATTTAAATTGGTCAAAGCAACTTTCATTTGCGCGCATTGTAAATTCAGTAACATCAAAAGAATATTCTTTAGCGTGATCGGGCATTCATTTTAGTGAACAATAAATTCAATAAAATTTTAAACCATGGCTAAACAGTCAATAGCATCAATAAACAACCCATACAGTTTTATTGATAATCATTAGCGCGCTTATACAAACAATAGAGTGTTCTTTACATTCTTATCGCAAAAATCTTTTTTCAAATAAAAACGTTACATAATCAGTTTGAATTTGTAAACAGAGTGAAGTTATTTTTTAGCTTGTGTGCGACAAGTTTCGTCATTTTTCTCAATGCCGATTGGCGCAAATAAACGTATTTTCGCATTATTGTCTTACTTTTAGTGCAAATGATTGCGTATTTTCTCTGAATGAACAGCAAAAGGTGTATTATGAGCATTGTGATGTAATGATGTGATGTTTAATTCAATATTGTTTAATCTTTTTGAGAGCCAAGTTTAAAAGAAATTCGGCGAGCGATTTTAATTGCCGACAGTTAAATACTTTTAGGTCAGATTTGAAAAAAAGGAAATCTCATACCAGTTTATTTTCAAGCCAGTGTTCTTGAGAATCAAACTGGGCGATTTCACTAAGATCTTCACTCAGGATAATTAGAATTTTATATGATTCATCTAAGACTAAAATCTCATTTTGTCGAGTCTTGCGAACATTCAGTGATACCTAAAACTTTGTTCATTTTTGGTTACTTTTGGCACCTTGAAACTCCACTCGCAATTTTCCTCGAAAACGCTCTTGATTTTTGACATCGTTAAGACGGCTACGTGAAATCCAATATCCCGGTGTCGTATTTCGAAATTATTCCTGATGGCATATTAGTCGGTCTTGTTTGAGGTGTGGCGTCATTTCGTTGCTATGGTAACTCAGATCCTGGTGAAATATACCCATTTGAAACTTTAACCTTTCTCTAGTACACCAGTAACGTTTGATTTTCTGCTGGGTTGATTATGGTTGGTGCTATATTCGTTCAAAGTTAAACGGTACCCTTACTCAAAAATCTGATCGAGCCACCTTAATTTCCTCGCCGATGATCATCGGTGAGATTTCCGTTCCTTTATTTTACAGACAGAATTACCACACCGATGATCATCGGCGAGATCTCTGTTCTTTTGTTACACGGACAGAATTACCTCGCCGATGATCATCAGCGAGAAAGCGGTTCTGTATAAAGTGTTTTGTTTGTGTAATTTTGTATATTAATGTTATTTCAGTTAAATAAAGGTTATTGTGTTGAGTATTAAAATTGTTAGTGTTTTAGCTTACTTTATGGGAGCTCCATTGAAGACTTGGCGACATCTAAACATAACATGTACTTGCGTGCCACAGCACTGGTCGTGTGTGGCCATTAGGCTCGGAGCTCGATTCTTCTTTAAGAGATTAGAAATCATGTTTCCGAGATAGCTCTTTATCTTTAACTCGAATTCCAATAGTTTTATATGTTTTTGTTCCTTGCTTGAAGATAACAAATTAGGTTTACTTTGAAAAATTATACTAAAAAACAAGCTTATGTCATGGAACCCGTCATTATTTTTACTCATCTGATTCGCAGTCATATTACAAGATTGTTGTTTAGTAGTGTGAAATGAAATTGTTTCATCATGATAATCAAAGGAGAGCTAGAAGTCGTGGATACATGATTGCTTTCAAAATGGATGAAATGGAAAGGTCTGCTTCGATCAGCTGCTGTATGCCATATTGGTTTTTGCATAACACATAATATGTATCTAAAAACTTAGCTTTTACTTTTGTTAATAAGGTTCTCAAGGACCTATAAAAAAAACATGACAACATGGGGACTGTTGTGTAACTTGTATATAGATCTCTCTGGCCGTCTTGGCTGCTCCTTTTTTCCGTGAGCCATTCCGTTGACGTTGGTCAGTCCCCATCCAAATAGCTGAGAGAATACATTTTGAAAGCATATCAGTATAATTTCGCTTTTTTATATTTCACTTTTTCACTATTTTAATTTTCACTTTTATATATTGCATACTCTAATTGTTTCTTCCGTAGGATCCTTGTCTCAACAGTTGCTGGGTTGAACTCCAGAACCGCGGCATTCTTAGAATGGAACTTATCGATCACGTGTTTGATGAGCATATTAAAGGGGGCCTGGATAAGGAGGATATTCTGTCTCTGATGGAACACTATGGACTCATCGCCAAATTTTCACCAACTGAGAAACCAAGATATTTTGTGCCAGCCCAA
>JAHPZR010013493.1:70000-83377 GCA_019787425.1 Platygyra sinensis
GTTACAATTGCTGGTCGTCAACGCCTTGAAGAAACGGTGCAGCTTTTTTCACGCGATCGAGATGATCCTGGTAGTTGCTCAGTGGCTCATCCACGTATAAACTCGTGAACCTGTCTTCGAAATATTGAAGTAACACTTGAAACATTTTCGAAGATCTCAACGAGTTCTTGCCACAAGGTGCGTTGCAGCGTACTCGAATCAAACTGTCAACCAAAATGCCAATGTTCCGGCGGAAGTTTGCCACTTTGCGCAATAAATCGACTGCGCATGTCTACACAAAACATGCACTTTGCATCATGATAAAATGGCGTAAAAAAGCCATAGTAATAATAAGATAGATTATTGAAAACTCTATGCGGTATATAAGCTGAGTTCCTGGCTGCTTGAAACCTTTCTGAGGTAATCAAATTAGCATAACAAATTCATGTCTAAATATCCTCCGTCCACATGTTTTGGTATGTTGAGTTTTCACTTTACTTTTTCACAAAAAATGTTTAGCTTCGCATAGTTCATTGTAACCATTCCCAGCCCTTGGTCATACTTTTCAAATACCTGAGAACACTGACCATGAACACTATGGCCCAGTCTTTAAACAGTAGGATTTGCAGAACATTGTGTTAACAAGGCTTTAACATTACAATTCAATGCAAGCAGCACAAGGCTGACCTAATTGGTCTAATGTCATGTCAGACCTCTTGAAGATGGAAACATGGTTCCTCAGCCTTGAACCAAAAGGCTGGTTTTCACTAGCATCATAGCCCCGTAGTCCGAATCGTAATCGGAAGCGCAGAGTGATACGATCTAGTAAAATTAAAATCAAACCAACGTATTTGGAAACGGAACACCGATTATGCCCATGACTCCGTCAATTAGTGAGCTAGTAAGGACTGCAGTGCGGGAGTCAAAACAATCTAGTTTTCACTAGATCATGATCTACAAAGGACGGAGTTTTAAGCGGAATCGAAAGAAATGGCAACATTCTGATTCTTCCGACTCCGATTCCGTCGAGCTTATGACTCTGCTGACGTCCCAGATTTTCGATAGTTTTCACAAGGACATACTGTAAACGTTTTTCAGTAGGTCTGTTTTCACTAGCGACGGAGTCGTAGTCGGAGTCGTAATCAGAAGCGCAGAGCGATACGATCTAGTGAAAATCAAACCGACGGAGTCGGAAGTAGAACACGATTACGCTTATGGCTGGATATTGGCCTTATTCTTTTTTGCGAGTTTATAGACTATGACTTCATCTTGGTCCATAAACACGCAAAAAAAAGAACTTGGCCAATATCCAGCCATCTTGACCTCACACTTGGTCAATAACCCATATGTTTTGGACAGCTCGTGGAAAAAACTATTTGGAGGTAAGTGCATAATTCCGGTAGCGCCCCTCTCACGATATGTCAAAATTCTTTTATGGTTCCGAGGCTTTCAGGACAAACGTCTATATTAATTGGTGTTGTTTTCTCTGTATCCAGGTCTCTTTTGGGAACTAAGACGAAAGGATCGAACTTAAAAAATTAACCATGTTGACCCGAAAGTCTCGGAGCTATGTTAGAATATTTATGTGATAAATTGAATGTGGCCTTTCGGTTGAGCAAGTTATAATTATTTCCTGTGCTACTTGTAATCTCAAAATTTGTTTTACAAGAAGCTACAAGAAGATACTTGGGTTTTATCTGACAAACCATTGTTCGAGAACAATTATACTCATCTGCAGCGAGGAGAAGCCAGTGACCTTTTCCACTCATAGCTACTCTTCCACAGTAAAACAAGCGTTCAAGGCGGGTTAAATTTCAAAAGCGTCGCTAAAAGCCACTTTAATAAAAATGTTCGTTTTACACGGGGGCTCGAGCAGTAGTCACGCACCTCTTCGGAACCTCTAATTTTATTTGCTCCCGGACTCATCCACCTCTATTGTTTTCAGGACTAGGGCCATTGTTTCTGTTGTTTATTCTATTGTTTTCTCGGCCAATCCTGTTAAACCTTTCGAGAGGTGCGTGGCGCCTCGGCTCGAGTCTTTTCTGAACAAAATTCATATGGCGCACCTAATGTGGTGGAGGCTTCATTGGCAGTTCAGCAGTATGTCTCAAACCACTTATTTCAAAAATGATTGCTTTTTATTTGCGAAAGAGATGATCCTTGAAGCTCGTGTGACGCATGCATGCGATAAACAGTATCAGGTGTTATGAATAAATTTTATGCCTTTTACACTGAAAGGACAGATGTTATTACTTTCATGTGTAATAACTGTTGCATCGATGGTTAATAGCAATCGTATCTTCTTCTCTTTCTCATGTAGTTGCTTTTAAGGACGGCAAACCCAAAGATCGTGAACTAGATGAGCTGGCAGCAAAGATTGGTAAAATGTGGAATAAGCTGGGACTTTACCTTGACATTTCTCAGGAGGTACTTGACGAAATAGCTGTTAATGCAGAAGATAAACCATATCGGATGTTACTTCGCTGGAGAAATGAATCAACTTCGACTACACTGTACGAAGACCTCTACGACGCTCTCTGTCACAACAGAGTTGGTCTAAATAACGTGGCAAAACATTTTTGTTGTAAGGAAATTAGATAACGCATTCTCTTACCGTGCGATTACTTGAAGTCTCGCAACTGATGCCAATCTATATAGGCGACTTACATAGTTAACTAAGTGTTGCGTGAATCGGAATATTCTCTGCCTCTACTTCTGAGCTCGCGGCACTTTCCTTGTCCTTGGCGACTGTAAACATAAATTTTACACTAAGCGAGCGATGTCTTGCATGCTGATTGGTTAACTTCTGATTGATATTTCCCCCTGTTTTGTAACATAATACATGCCCTCTGTACGTGTAGCTTGGATATTTGCCGATTGTTACGGGGCTCAACAACCGTGGACGATTTGTGTTGGAAAATGGCAAAAACATAAACTCATAACCGTTAACCTATTGAATAAGTGCCAGCACCCCCATTCCCCCTTTCAATGTTGGAAAATAGTCAAATGCAAACTTGTGTTAGATCAAAGTGTTTTGTCAACATTGCATAGGGGTGGGGAGGGGCAAAATGCGAAAAAAAAGGGAAATTTCCAGCCCTTGTGACCAAGGTTGTAGTCCCCGCTTGATATGCTGTATCTTGCCCTGGATCCACATTAATATCGCCAGTCTATTTTAAGTTGCTGGGACATTTGAATGAGAACGGCGGACATCGCGTGGTGCCAGAAAGTTAGAATTTCAGGATAATGTTGTTATTATTATTACCTTTGCTTATACAATGCCGAAAATGCCCTCTAGTCTTAAGAAGCCACCTTTTGCGCGAGTAACTAACACTCAACTGGCAGCAACGTCAGTATTGGCTCTTGATTTAGACAATTCAGGACAAGTTGATATGCCCACTTGATCCACGATGTTGTTTAATGTTTTATACTGATTGCCTGTCCTGGTCAGACACTGACAGTGTTTACAGTTATGGTAACACATTGGAAATGATGTCATGTATCTATCAAAGTCTGATGGCCACACGCCTCGCCTGTAGTAATCTACAAGAAGTACGTAGAATGTTTATATTATCCCTCATATATAACTTGTAACATAACCTATTTTTACATTTATCTTTGGACTAAAATTTTTTAAGTACTTGTTTCATTTTTAGTGTGGTTGCTGTAAACAGTGTGACTATAGTGGGACATAATTATCGTGGCAGTCTAATCAAAGTAGTACTTAAGGTGGTTGGAAACAGTTTCCAGTACTTCCCAAGACTTGCAGTTTGATGGGTCATTATAACCGCTTTTTATCGGTTGATGCCAAAATCATGATACCAACAAGCTGTCCAAACATCGGGGAACAAGTTGCTGTTAATTTTGTGGCACTATAGGTTACCATTGCAACAATATGACCTGCTGTAAACACCCTTAATTTTAGCTTTAAGCGCTTGTAACTCAAAAATGAGCTCGGTGACTCCCATCTTTTATTATCGAATTGTAATCAGCATGATAAGATGCCACTTTTTGCAAAGTTTAAAAAATAATCGAAGGGGGTCCAGAGTCACCTTAAATTCAATGAATCAATTAAAACCAATATTTTTAACCAGTGAGGCAATCTCAGATAGTGCAGAGTGTTGTGCAGGACTGTCAGTACGTTTTGAGTCATCTGCTGCCTGTATGTAACTTGTTAGTTCAAGGCCCCCAAAAAATTACTATTACTGTTTGTCAAGACGGTTTTAAATTTTACTGTGGTGTTTTTCGTTGAATTTCGTTCATTTTAAATTCATTAATACGTTGAACTAGCAAACGTGATACTTTTAGTTTTTCAACGCCAACATTTGTAACTTGATACTTTTGTTTTTCTCTCAAAGTTTGTAACATGATACCCTTGTTTTCTCAAAAACATACAAAGAAGATATGCTCGCTTTTTTTCCTGAAAAAAAAGGAAATGTTATTAACTTTTGAAAAAATTGGAAGAGGAATGATTTTGTTACAATCAAGATAATGGATAAACAATTACTGATTTAATTACCAAATAGTCACGTCGTGTCTCGGAATAGCACGTTCTTATTAGGTTGCCACCGATGGTGTTAACAGTAAACCGGTTCAAAATACACAATGACATCGATTAATACAACCGAGAAGCGTTTCAACTTGTCCGATGTTATATCCTACATCGGTGAATGATCATGAGTCCCGTCAAAGACTGACTAAATTTATTTGCGGTTTCCGTAAGTTTCTTTTGTTCCCGGGGGGGGGGGGGGGGGGGGAGGTACTCCCTTATAAGGGCTTAATGGGGACGTGCGGCCATCCAGGGTATGTTTTTCGGGATTTTCGTCTTAAACAGGGTATCGAATTTGTCATTTTTTGTCTTAATCAGGTTATCGATTTGTCAATTTTTGTCTTAAATGGGATACCTTTTCTTGGACGAAACAGCAAAATTTTTACAAGCTCTTGTAAATTAATACTGACTTCCGTTGACTTTAACATTGATACTAGAGAAAGCCACACAATTTGTAACCGCATTTTTTAATCTATGTCTTAAACAGGGTATCAAAAAATCGGAATTCTGTCTTAAACAGGGTAGGACAATCAGCGATATTTGTCTTAAACAGGGCCAGGGTATGAGGGGCCGGGCCGCACCTCCCCACCCAGGGATATATCGAGTACCCCCCCCCCGGGCTTTTGTCACGACATTACTAATTTTAATGCCGCTAACTCGGAAATGTTTCGGGTGAATACATTTGTGAACTTCTTGTTCTCTTTCATAAGGGAGAAAATAAACAATCGGCTGAGGAGACCCATTCGTTTCCCTGTTTCAAGCTTAGCAAACACGAATTTTGAACTGAGCTAAGGATGATTCCAAAAGATACGCTGTCACAAAAGCGTTCTTTGCACTAAAAGGGGGAACTGATATTACCTGAAATATAACTGCTGTCGCCCGTTAACACGAGTGTGGTATCGCACGCATGAATCTGAACTCGAGAACGGATTGTATCATGCTTACAATGCTAGAGCGCATGCGTCTTACACGGCTGTGTTCAACCACAAGGTAAAGCACTAAACGTTCGTGTATATTGTGTATGAAATGTATCGTTTACCTAACATATAGTTAACACTAATGCTAATCAATCTGCACATGAGCTTCGTGTGAATTGCTTTTGTTGTTAAGAGAATAGTACCACTAGGATAACAAGAGAATATTGGAACCATATATAGTTTTGTGTTGTTATCCAGGAAGAAATGTAAGTGAAGTACATTTTATGTAGCAATCAAAGGTACCTTCCCCACCCCCTCAAAACAAGGCTAATTAATTAAACAAACAATAAAGTATACACCTTATTACCTTATTACCTTATTGCCTTAGTGCCTTAGTGCCTTATTGCTTGATTAAAATAGTGCGTTAGCGACGTCAACCCCACACCATCCCAATAGTGCACTCTGCAACGATATCATACTTCAATTCAAACAGGAAAATTCCCCCAGTATCCCGGCCCACACATCCACAACCCGCCTGCCAAAAAGATTGGTCAGAACGTTTTGCAGTATTTATCTTTAACTGATGATTGAAATGGGTTTTAAGAAACATTTAATATTTTGCGACGATTCTTTATTATTTCCGGGTGGCAAAGATTTTGGTGATGTTTCCCGCCAACTGTAATTTTGATACTGCATTTATCAAAGTTGCATGCAGTGGTACAGTGTGGGAAAATGAACGCTTCTACGAGGTAAGTGTTGTTACGTTCTTTATTTACATATTTAAGACTCGTTTCTTTTCGTCTATTTCGCTTAAGATAAAGAAAGTATTAAATATCAGCCAAGTGATCATCGTTTTGTGTTTAGCAGCATATCTTAAAAGCCCGGAAAAAAGAGGTAAGCACTTGAGTTTATGTACCAGTCAAATCGAAGCTTAAACCCCCCCCCCCCCCCCCCCCCCAGGCATACCCCGGGCGTTTGACACCTTTTCCTGCCTTGGAGGGAGGGCATTTGATCGCCACTCATAAGGGTGGGGAATTTGATCGCTAGCCTCGATTGTTACGAGTCGCGCTGATTCCACGTGGGTCGATAAATCATGGCGGAGACGGCGGAGACAAACTTTGATGAATTCAAAGGAAAAGATTGCGTATTCGAGACAGATTGGTTGAAAACCAAAGGCCTACATTAGCTGTGTTCCGTATTTGAAGGTGTTTAAGAACGATTTACGTCCGTAATATATAGATATGTGTTGTCTAAGAAACCATGTTTACATGCACAGCTACTGAAAAGTTAAAACAGTAATCTGGTAATTTTCCCGGGGGTGGGGCATTTGAACAGCTTTTCGGCCCGGCTAGGGTGGAATTTGAACAACAATTTTTCAAAAATTCAAATGCCCGGGGGGATGTTGAAGCTTCGATTTGACTGGTACATTAGGAATGTTTCGATTCAGTGGCTCATACTTAGCTGATATTGAAATTCGTGCGTTCGACGGTGTCAATTCATCAAGATGTCACATAAATACTTAGGCCAAATTTGAGCGGGGGGTTACATCTACATGTATGTTAAGAGGTCGGGCGTGGTCGTCGGAAAGCTTGAAAGAAATCTCTAAGGGAGGCCTATCTGGGCGTGTCTGGAGCTCTGTTTGACACCTTAAATATACCGCTTGACAGCGTAGGAGACAGCCTTAATTTTATTCTTGCGTGGAGGACAATCCTAAAAGATACTTTGGCAGCTAAAACTAGTGGCGTTTTTATCCTAACAAGAAAGAGTCATCTATGTGCCCCATGCAAATATGGCCCATTGATCTGATATTGGAGTAAACAGGTTTTAAAATTTTTGTGAACAGTCTAGGGGCACAAGCAAGGCCCTTGGGTAGGCACATGTATTCATAATAACTCCCTTGCCACTCAAATTTTAAATATTTCCTGTCCTCCTTAGCAACAGGGACAGAATGGTATGCGTCCTTTAGGTCAACTGAGGCCATAAAGTACCCCGATCGCATGAGTTTAAGAGCTGTTTGAATAGTGTCCATTTTAAAGTGGTAATATGAGACAAATTCATTAGGAGGTTTGAGATTTAAAATCATTCTGTAGCTGCCATCCTTTTTAGGCCGCACAAATATAGTTGAGAGGATATTCAGTTTTTTTCAAAACTCCTTTACTGAGAAGCTTAGATATCTCTTCAGTTATTATCTCCCTTTCACTGGGTGAGAAGTGGATTTGTTTTGGTGGGTAAGGCTGGACAGGGGTATTAGCTTCAAACTCAATATGGCAGTGCTTGATGACATCAAGTGTGACTTGGTCACTGGTCAAAGATTCCCAGGAACCAACATCGTGCTTCAGCTGTCCTGCTGAAAAATTGAGGACCATTTGATGCAAATAATCCCCATCCATGAATGATGTAAGGTGCATCCTTACCTGGTTGTCAATTAATCTTTGTTGTTGGATTGGCTGGGCTATTTTGGGGCACTCTTTTGTGCCCGGCTGTACCCTAAAAAAGGGCATGGGTGAGATGTTTTCTGGCAGTAGATTGTCGGTCATATCGTTTGAAATTCGAGCGTCGAAATTTCTGCCTCCCAGCTTTCAGGTAATTATGGCTGGATGTGCGTGTGTCAGAATTTCTTTGCATCTGCCGTCCTCCCTTCTTTGCTTCGGCAGTATCCTTTAGATGTTTTGATAACTCATCCCCAAATAGCTTTGTAGAGGGCTTAATGTCCTCCTTGCATAACCTTGTAAAAGGCAACAGTGCAGAAATAGCGTACATTAACTATAAAAATTGACGATATACCTTTTTGTTGCGGGAAAGCTAGTCGAGTACCCACGGTTACTTCTTATTTCGCCTCGATCGTTGAATAACTTCTGAAACTTTGCACGATATGCAAATCGCCGTTGCATGGGCCACGCAACTATGTGGAAATCGCGCCATTAACTATAAAATTTTACTTCGTGATTGGTCAAAGTCGCTAAAAAGTCACGCGGAGATAGCGCGCGGGAAGCAAGCAGTCAGTTGCGTTCGGTTAGCAAGCAGATATGCCGACGAAAGTTGGCCTGTTGAAAAAATGAACGACAACATAACCCTAGGAAACTGCACTTCTGTCTGAAGGACATCTTGAAGCCCAACAGGGGAATCTTTTACAGCTTCTAACACCCGTCCGTGTTGACGATCCTAAACACAAAAATGACCGCCATGAACGAATCGCTCAAACGTTTCCATGACGTGGACAAACATGGCGGTAAAGAGGCAGAATCTGCCTCGAAAAAACGACGCCATTCGCCTGAACCAGGCATCTCTAGCTTACAGAGGGGCAAAGAGCCCAAGATAAAAACTCAAACACGACCGAGCGTCAGGATGACGTGCTTGATGACATTGCTCAATCACTCGACGAGGCCGAGCGAACCACCCATTCTCGTCCCTAGAGGCCGCGATCCTTTTGGTCAGTGACGGAGATCGCGACCTCTGGCTTTCACAGCGGTCAAACGACTGGGCACTCGCGTGATTTACGCACTTCCGGTCACTTTCCCTCTTCATCCCACAAAATTTCCACGGTCAACCTCCACCACTCGAGCCATCTCGGTACTAAGTTCAATCATTCTGCCCCTACAAACGTTCTTTTCCCGAGTTTTACTGCTTAGGCAACAGCCTTTCTGATCCGAAAATCTGCCCCCAGAGAGACCAACGTCAACTATCACGATAAAAACACAAGTCTTCATGTTTCGCTACGAACTCGTAAATTCGTCAAGAAAATTCACTATTGTTGCAGAGATAGTTTCTTTGTTGAAGAAGATATATTAAAGAGATGGCCCTTTTAGAGCTGTGTTTAAGGAAAAAACCTTAGCTGTTTTGTTTTCGCCTTATCCTCGCGAAATGAAGCACATACCGCGAAATTTAAATCTGCCGCCATTTTGGCGCTTGCTTGTTTCTATAGAAATGGTGCAATCCATTCCCACGCGCGCTGTATCGCGCGCGCGTGGCTTAAGCATGCGCACTCATTTGACCGCTGTGGGCCTCTGGCTAAGTCCAACACCGGAAGTCCGTGATTCACGGACTTACCGTCACTCTGCGCATTCTCAGAGTCAAGTCTGACAAATCTGATTGGTTCTGGTCTCAATCTATTGTGTTTACAAAGCCATTCAAAACCGGAATGTCGTTGGACCGGGCCAGAGGTCGCGATCTCCGTCACTGACCAAAAGGATCGCGGTCTTTGGGGACGAGAATGCGCAGAACTGGTCTCGGAAAAGCTTCCAAACGTCGCCAACAAAAGCTGGCTTCACAAACTTAGCGATGACCAGCTGAAAGCAAAAGTCGAGAAATATTATCGCCCAGCCAACTGTGGCAAAGTTGTTGTCCCTAAAGTCAAAGAAGAAATTTGAAACAAGCTTCCTAGGACAGCACGAGCGAATTAAAGATGTCAAGTTTTCCCGCCTTCAGACAAACCTGACTAAGGTTGGCCACATCGCTGTGAAATCCACAGATTTGCTGCTTAATTTAAAAGCTAAATTTGATAGCACCTTTGCCGGAAAGTTTAACGAGCTCGTGGTAATGACCACGGATGCTATCGCTTTGTTAGGCCATGCCAGCTTTGAACTTTCCCAGCTTCGCCGGGAGGACAATAAGCCACACCTTCACTAGGATTATGACGACCTTTGCTCCGCGAACGTGCCTGTGACAGAGCACCTATTTGGAGATGAACTGCAGACCCAGTTGACCCGTATTCGAGGTACTAATAAGATAAGTAACACAACCAGTACCTCCAATTAATCATTCAACGCGTAACTATTGCGGCCAAAGCTTCCGCTAGAATGGGCCTAAACAACATAACAGGCCTTTTTTATCGCGAGCGACGCCGACACAGAGTCGGCAGCACAAGCCCAAGCCATTTTACCCTCGCACGAAGCGTGCCGATCAACTGCAGAGGAAGTAGAACTAACCGAGCTCCCGAACTGCTCCGAACTATACTGACCTCGGATCCAGAAATTCTGGGAACTGTCACTGGCCAAAACATTGAGTTTTATCAAATTCCTGTACAAATTAAGCCTCCATTCCAACTAAAATGGTCTCCAGAGGAAGCAGAATTTATTGATTCTGAAATTCTTTCACTGCTCGAGAAAGGTGTAATCCAGCAATCAAAACACGAGCAGGGTGAATTTATTTCATCGGTATTTTTCCGCGCTGAGAAAGATGGTTCCTATCGCATGATCTTGAATTTAAAATCACTGAATCAGTACGTAGTTTACCACCATTTAAAATGGATACAATATGGACTGCTGTCGCGATGATGACACCTGGATATTTCATGGCATCTATCTATTTAAAGGATGCGTATTACTCGGTCTCTATATCTAAACAGGACCGAAAATACCTAAAATTCAGATGGAGAGGCAATTAGTATGAGTTTACTTATTTCCCCAATGGTTTGGCGTGTTGCCCCAGAAAATTCACAAAGCTTCTTAAGCCTGTGTACTCCAAACTCAGACAAATGGGTCACTTATCAGTTGCCTATGTTGATGATTCATATTTACAAGCTGATACTTATGATCATTGTGTCGAAAATGTTATTGATACAGTCACCATGTTTAACAACCTGGGACTTGTTATGCATCCAGAAAAGTCTGTCTTAGTCCCTACACAGTAACTGGTATACTAGGTTTTATATCGGACTCTATTTTGATGAGAATCTTTCTCACCCCACAGAAGGCATGCAAAGTTAAGAGTGCCTGTGAACAGCTTGTAGATACAGTTCTACCTTCATTAAGACTAGTAGCTCGAGTGTTGGGGCTACTAACTTCCGTTTTCCGGGAGTAATGTACGGGCCCCTCCATTACCGACGGATTGAAATTGCAAAAACCCAGGCCCTACACCAGCGTAAGTGTAACTTTGATAGCCCCATGTACCTATCACCAGAGGCAATCAGTGACCTTCGATGGTGGATTGAGTCAATTGACACAGCATTCAACCAAGTCAGCCATGCTGTTTCACAAATAACCTTGACAACTGACGCCTCAAAACCAGGGTGGGTGTGCAAATGTCAGGGTACTCCCACAGGCGGGTCTTGGACCGCAGCCGAAGCAGAAAATCACATTAACTACCTAGAGACAAAGGCAGTTTTCCTTGGCTTAAAGTCCTTCTCTAATACAATATCTGGGAAAACAGTCACTGTCCTTACTGAAACCACTACTGCAGTAGCATGCTTGAATCAAATGGGAACCTGCCACTCCAACACTATAAATAAATTAATTGATATTTGAGAGTGGTGTATAACACACAACATCTGGATAACTACCTCTCGCATCCCAGGCATACACAATAATGCAGCAGACTCTGAGTCACGCAAAACACGAAGGGAGACTGAATGGAGCCTTAATTCCACAGTATTTCAGAAAGCTATAAATGAAGCCCACTTCCAGGAGTTCCAGCCAGATGAGGACCTGTTTGCCTCTCGGCTGAATTACAAATGCAAAAGATATGTTTCTTACCAACCAGACCCTGGGTCATATGGTGTTAATGCTTTTTGTATAAAGTGGACAAACCTTGCTTTTTATGCCTTCCCCCCTTCTGTATTATTCAGAAAGTTCTGCAAAAAAGCAAGAAGACAGAGCGACAGGCCTTCTTGTTGTCCCCCACTGGCCTACTCAACCATGGTGGCCGTACCTTGCTAACATGCTCATTGCATCTCCCCTTATTCTTCCTAGGAAACAGGACATGTTACACCTGCCATCGAATCCAGGCCTTCTCCACCCACTGCACAAGACGATAAAGCTTCTACTTTGCCACTTATCCGGGCAAACCTCACTAGTAAGGGCCTTTCAAGGACAGCTTCAGACGTCATCCTACAAGCATGGAAACCAGGAACCCAGAAGCAGTACAAATCATACCTACAAAGATGGGAACTTTACTGTCTTCAACAGAAAATTAATCCTCTTTCGGCATCTGTAGTTGATGGAATAAATTTTATGGGTGACCTTTACCAAAAACCACTTTCCTACAGTGCAATCAACACTGCCCGCTCTGCTTTCTCCACTGTCATCTTTCCCGCTGAGGGTGGCACTTTTGGAAATAACCCTCTAGTGACACGGTTTCTTAAAGGTGTTTTCACTGTGCGACCATCCTTGCCTCGATATCAAGAAATCTGGGATGTGAGTACCGTCCTGTCATATCTGAAAACGCTTCACCCTCCAGAAAACCTCAGCTTACAGCTCTTGACGCTCAAGACAACCATGTTGCTTGCGCTCCTCTCAGGATTAAGACGCCAAACAGTACATGCCCTAGAAGTTTCTCATATGACACTTACTGATGAAAACTATATTTTTTACATCCAGAAACTTCTCAAAACATCCATACCGGGTAAACACCTAGGACGTTTAGAGTTTCATAACTTTGACGAGGATAAAAAGTTATGTCTTGTTACAGTTCTTAAAGAGTACGTTAATCGTACCAAGTTAACCAGAGGGAATTATACCCAGTTGTTATTACGTTATTGTAAACCCTTCAAACCTGTATGTGCTGATACCATTACTCGTTGGCTCAAAAAGGTTTTAGGAAATGCTGGAATTGATATCACTAAGTATGGGGCACACAGCACCCGAGCAGCTGCCACATCTGCTGCCAAAGTAGCTAACGTGTCAGTGAAGACAATCATGCATGCTGCCGGATGGGCCAATGCTGGAACTTTCAGCAAGTTCTACGACAAGCCAATCAGGGCTAGTGTATCTGATAATTTTGGTGTTGACCTTCTGAAAACTCAGTGTTGATGTTAATAAAAACACTTGCCTTAACAGGAGAGTGCTTCTGTCTTGTATTAGCCATTATCTCTGCTCAGGAGGTCATGGCCATCTGCTCAGTTTAAAAATCTCTTCGTGACTTCGTAGCGACTTTGACCAATCACGAAGTAGAATTTAAAATTAAACGAGGCTTACCTGTAAGGTGAAATTTGATTGTAAT
>JAHPZR010013494.1:0-10000 GCA_019787425.1 Platygyra sinensis
CGCATTAAATCTTATTTTTTTACAGGCATGTTCTGTTACCAGTTCAGCTGCTAGTGTAAGAACTTTCCAAAGACCTGAAGAAACTCTGGAGGAGTCTTTAGTTGCACGTGGAGTCAACACAGAGGGCTACTCTTTCCTTGGCAGGACAGCATCTTTGGGTCCTCTGGCTAGAGGAAGATCTTTACATGTGGCCAACTCCAAGTTTTATGTGAAAGGTATGATTTCTTTGAACCAGTTGTCATGTATAGCACTAGTGCAGTATATTCTGTAATTTTAGAAAATTTCAGCTCTCTCTATTTGGTGAAATAGACCAGTTTTCAATTGAGTGTCGAAAGTAATCAGGTAATAGGCCATTTCTGAGTTCTCTTTTGTCTCAGCATCAAGACGAGTCTAAGTGCAAAACCATTCATATGAAAATGTGTTTTACCTGTATCTTCATTGTCATGCAAAACAAGCTCATTTCCATGTGAATAGTTTCGCACTTGGACTCGTTTTGAAACTGAAGGAAAAGGGAACTTGGAAATGGCCTATTACTGTGACTTTCACTTTGGCTTACTACTGTTTGAGATTGGCTAAATAGTCTATTATGGTACATGAAGTACATGTAATCGGTTTAGTTTTGGTTTTTGGACACTCAATTGAAAACTGAAATGCTTGCCCAGTAATACAGGTGGGTTTGTAGAGTGTTGTGTAAATTTGTAACTAGCACTGCTACCCCAACTAAACCACCAGTTATGTAGGCAATGCTGTTCTTGGTAAGAACTTTCTGAAAATTTTGCTATACCTCTCAAGGTTGTCCGGCTCTTTTCCAAACATTCTGGTGATTGCTTTTTAATTCACCACTAGAAATTCCTGGTAATGCAAACCAGAATTTTTGGTTGAATGGAAAGCTCTTGTAACATCTCCATGTAACATCTTCATGCTCAGCCCTGTTTCATATTTGCTGCTTTTGAAAATAAAGATTGCTAACATTTATTTAAGAATACATTTACTAACTCCAGTCTAATGAAAGTGCTAACATCTGGTACCTTTATTCTCTTAAAATTTAAAAATTAATTGGTTACTTACACATGGATTAAAAATGTTAAAAGTATTTTAATCTGCAAATACAACATTCTAACAAAATAATTTAAGCCAATAATTTGATATAATTTAACTAATGCAATTTGCTTTAACTTGCCTTTCACTGTGTAATGCATCAGATTAATAGCTTATTATGATATTACCTCTCCTCTTATAATAATCTACTAATTTATTATCAATAAAAATATTAATAATAGTTTGACAAATCTTGGTTCCCATCTGCAAGCAAGTGAAACACTAGGGCTTACTAGAGTTTGCAAGAATTAAACAAAAAATCCCTTGGGAAAGGATTTTTGATCTGGTGCAGAAAGAACTGGGAGTTTTGCCTGGATACAGAGGAACTGTCATAGAATGTGTGATTTAGCTTCATTAGATGTACATAATAGCCCATTAAACACAATACTGTATGTTGATCCAGAAAATGCCCCTACCCCTCCCTCTGACGCTTCTTTTAGTTTGACCCTCCCACCTCTCTGGAAATTCTAATTTACCTGTGTACTTCCCTTGAAAAAAAATTGGCTTTTAACCCCCCCCCCCCCCCCCCACTCCCCTGTTCCCTTCCTCCTCCTCCTCCTCCTTGGAATTTCTCCTCTCCCATTAGCATGGGTGGGTATGGACATTTTCTTGAACTACACAGTGTTTAGTAGGTTGGTTTGCAAAGGGGAGTAAATATGCGTGTGAAATTCATTATCAGACCTGGATAGAAGGAAGATGTACAGTGTATTTAGATCTCATCGTCAGTTGCTTTGATTGTGTCATGGTATGATACCGGTTTCACCCCATGGCGAGTTTGCCCCCATGAACTGATCCTAAACTTTCTATTTTGAGTCTGCCAGTCACCTTCAATGAATAAAATAACAAGAAATAAAGATGTTTTGTGTGGTTTTGTTTCACCGTGTGCCCAATGTTGTCTTTTTTCTTGGTAAGAGAAAGATAAATTTTAAGCACTTGATTGCTAGTTGAGTTAATGTGGCGGCGAATTTGACAGGGGCAAACTCACCATGGGGTGAAACTGGCAGCAACCATGTCATGCTTACATGAGCAGGATACCATCCTCAGCTGATATGAACAAGATTTTAAAAAGACTTCCAATAAATTATCTGGTTTTGGAAATAATTATTTTGCTCCGTTACTTTGTCTTCATACAATTTTGCACATCTACATTCTTGCTTCAGACTTAGAGAGTGTAGCCAATAAAAGGTTGCAGCATTTGTTAAGTCTAATTTTTACCTCACATCAGACAACAGCAGAAAACAGGCTGATGATAGAGAGCTTACTTCTGCCAAGGATCGAACTAGTGCCGGAAAGAGAAATACCTCGAAAAAAGATGGTAGGTACAGCGACACAAGGTTCGAGAGAGTAATTTCTGAAGAAGAAACATTGTATGGTAAATTCTCTCAGTTTAAAGCTTGCTAACAAACAACCAATGTTTTGTTGTTTGTTAGCAAACTTTTAACTGAGAGAATTACAGTGGAACCATTAATTTTTTACAACATTAGTCAATTAAATCCGAACTTGTGTCATAGCTCACTGACCACATTAATTAAAGAGTACTGAAGTAAAAACATTTGCTCTATTAGAACATGTTCCCGGCCAACAAATTAATGCTGCTAGAAGTGTTAAAGTACTAGAGTACTACAGGTAATTTCAAAGATAAAAATATTTTTGTGGAGAACATTATTTTTTATCTTACAGCTTTTGTTGACAATTATAGAAAATATCCTTCACAAATTGCAAAATCAAATCCTTTATAAATTTGAGGCTGTAGCTATAAATTTAAGCACAAATAAAACTCTTTGTTATGATCCCAAACTGGTAGGAAACTGACCAACGACAACAATATATAGCAACATTACACACTTTATTACCAATTGCAAGAACTTTTAGTTACAAAAAAAGATAAATTGATACAGAAAATTAGGTAAATTCGGTCAGAAGAGCTTGAAAACTAATCAAGCTAAGTGAAATTGCAGTGGCATGGCTGTTTTACAAAGCCTTTTATTGTGTGGTTCTGGGCAAGTTGTTTTGGCTTTTTGATATTTGTTGCGGGTAGTATTGTATCTGTTGGTAGTCTAGTTGTTTTGGTAGCTGTGGGCGTGGTGTGTACTGTGTTGCTGTTGCTAGCATTGGTGATGTTCTTGAAGTTGCAGTGCTTGTGTCTGTCGTGATGGATGTGACCATCATGAGAACGATCACCACAATGCACATCGCACGTGTAACCCCATAATGCCAGGTTGCAGTCTTCCACCTGCTAGTCTAGTAAACATGCACATTTGGAGAAAACAGTGCAGCATTACATATGCATCTAACGAGTGAAACGCGGGTGTCGATGTCCTTCTGTCCCAGAGGCGTTCTTTGTTCTGTTACCTCCTGCTTAGGCTGCATGCACATGACTCCTATTTCCTTACACGAAATGTCTGCGAATGTTGCGGTGCACAGCAAGAAGCAAACGCCTTCAAGTTTATGAAGGCGCATTTTACATTTGTGCATATTAGCTGGAAAGAGCTTTTTAATCCTGAATTATTCAGTTCATTCTGCTCTGTATAACATGATATTGAAATGTAAGGAAAACTCGGAAAAAATCCAAGTCCCAGATGGAATTTGAACCTACGACCCCCCTCCGATTCGCTCCTCCGGATTCGCTCCGACGAACGGCTAGCGCTCGAAACGTCAGCTTTCGAATCTCTTTACGGTGGCCAATTCACATTATCAACTCAGTTGATAAAACCAAATTATCCTGTAATACTCCCACCGACGCAGCACTATAGTTTCTTTACTTGATCTAGTTGGATGCTCTAACCACTGAGCTACTGGAGACTATGGTGAGCAAAAGTCAGTTTGTGGGTCTCGACTGGAACCGCATCACGCGGCTACACAGCCAAGTAATAACATTGTAGCCGCGTGATGTGGTTCTAGTCGAGACCCACAAATTGACCCTTGCTCACCATAGTCCCCAGTAGCTAAGTGGTTAGAGCATTCGACTTGATCACGGAGGATCGTGGGTTTAAATCCCATCTGGGACTCGGATTTTTTCAGAGACCTCCTTACATTTCAATATCGTGTTGTTGTTGTTTTTACCCAATATAATCAAGTTACATATCGACCAATAATTTTGAAAAACTTTATTTAAAGTGTAGCAGTTGACTGATTTGATTGTAAATATATGTAAATGCTAATCAGTAGTCATTGTTATAGTAACGAAGCAAATAATTTATATAGGACATCAAACCGCTCTACGTGCATACGCGATTGTGTAGGCTTAACAATTCTACATCTAAAAACGCTTATCAATGGCTTACCATGATCATTAAGTTACCCATAATCTGCGATGTTAATAGTGTACACACTATACACCTTATTAATTTCCAATTCAATTTGCAGAAAGGGCATGCCCACAATTAGCAAAGGCTAATCTAGGCGGGCCATGCCTTAATAGCCGAATTACAAAAATATATTAAAACAGAAATTAACTAATAAAGTAGAAGGGAAAAAGACAGTATTGAATAACAACAAGAAAAACCGTTACATTTAGAATAACCTGATTTAACATATTAAAGACACAGCTACTGTTTATGTTGGTTGGAAGCGGGCATATCAGGAGAAGTATTACCAGGACTTAACATTTTGTATAATCTCAGATAAATCTATACCGGTATGAGTCCTGTAAACCTAAAATGTTGAATAAAATTTGTTTGATTTTTCTTTTAAATGCATTTTTTGGAAGGATAATGTGTTTTTGCAAAGATTAGCATAAAATTATTATTACACGACTAAACTACAATAGTTCAGAGGGCCAATAACTAAAACCAACCAATCAGATTGCTCCAATATTTTCCAAGTGTTGGTCCCGGCCCGGCCCGGACTAATCCTGTGCATTCAGTCTTTTGGCAGTCTTGTGACTTGCGTTTTCGAAAGAACTTGCCTTTGCATACAAGATTCTCTTTCTTTTCTAAATCTCTTTCCTATCTGTTTTATTTAACATCGGACATGAGTATACTCTATGTCAGCTCCCAGTCAGAATTTCGCGACGATTGCATTTTTTTCCAAACATTTCTTTTAGTCATGTAGTAAATCTCTTATTAATCAAGTTTGCACAGTTCGCACTGTGGAGACCTTGGGTCTATGTTCACAGTATGACCCTCTTGCTTGGTTAACACGATATGTGTATTGGTAATGGTACGAACGGGTGCAATAGTATAAAGGGATTTACACCACTAGTTATATTTGAAAGGAGAGGTCTGGTTTTCCTTTGGGACGAGAGTCCTGGTTCTCCATCCTCAAATTATTACGTGATCTTTTACCCGAGTGTAAGTTCTAAAGACTTTCCAAATATGACGAGTTGTGTAAATCCTTCATTTCTAAAGATTTTATGTGACTCCTCATGTATTGCATGGATGAGCACATTTCGCCCATGAGACACATAATTCACGACAAATAGCCCTTTTCACGGTTAAACCTGCTCATTTGCATTACGATGAAATCTAGCATGCATGCGAGGCAATTTCGGGCTCTTGGGCTAAACTTCAGAATACCCCGCCACTGAAATAACACTCAAAATCCTGTTACCGCAGTCCCGCAATCGACATATTTTACATAATAAACTGTAGTTAAAAACTACGGATATACCTTGTTATTTCATCCACTGCGGGATTGCGGACCACGGTAGCACTTTGGTGCAACTCTTAGTTTATAATTTACAAAACAAACTGCATGTAAAAACTTCGTATATACCTCGTTCTTTCATCCACTGCGGGATTGCGGACCACGGTAGGACTTTGGTGCAACTCTTAGTTTAATATTTAGTCATCGACTGTGGGACTGCGGACCGCAGTAGCACTTCAGTTTAACACTTAGTACATACATATAACCTTGCTAGCCGACTGCTGACCGCGGACCACGGTAGCAGTAGATTTAAGGAGGGCGTGAGTGGCGGGGTATTCAGAAGTTGCTCCCTATTTTGTAGTTTTAGCCCGAAATTGTCTCGCATCCACGTTGGATTACATTGTAATGCAAATGAGAAAAAGTAACCGTGAAAAGGGCTATTAAAGATTAATGATAAATTTGCGAGTTCCCCAGTCTGCTCTCGGCCAATCAAAATAAAATAATTTTCCCAGTCATGTCTGAGCTGAATAATCAAGTAATCAACAATCCAAAGAAAGGTTAACCTGTAATATGTCTAGATTTGTTAACAGATTTAGAGTTCATTTCATTGTGACTTGCAGCGGTCATGACAGTGTCGTTACAAATTTAAAGGACTCAATGCTAACAACACGTGCCACTGTATGTTGCTGTTTCAGTTGAATTAAGTCCTGTTCAGGTTCCTCTCATTCAGACTCCACTGGGACAGAATGATAGCGAGTCTGATACAGACTCATCGTCTGGATTTTCCACTCCTGTCGCCACTTCCGGTGAAAGTACCAAGGAAGAAACAACAACAGAGAAACGTTCAGCGAACAGTGAGTTACGCTGAACATATATAATATCTCAATTTACTATTGTCATATTTCCAGGAATATTAAATTGTTCTTGAGCAATTCTTATTAAATTATTTCAGAAATAGAAAACATTTGCCGTGTTTCTATCGAGTTTTTGAAACATGAGGGGAAGTCTGGGAGCACGAGAAATGCTGTGGAAACATGGACCAAGCGAGTGTTTCCACAGCTTTTTCGTGTTCTCCCAAACTTTCGCGAGTGTTTCTATAACTCATAGAAACACGAAGAGCATGTTTTCTATTTCTGTTAGAAAACACAGCGACGAAAAAGAAGGGAAACAACATCTTTACTTTGATCATCAAAATGTAAATTCTCTTTGCTCGCGTCATCATTACGTCAATAGCTCGTGCTAGTTCTGTGTTTATATTATATTTTATAAACATGATTTTTAACAAATCAGCGCGCGTATTTTCTTAGGGCTGTTTCCTAGTTAACTTTACTATTTGGCAATGTTGTCTTGAGGTCTATAAGGGCGTTACGATTGCTTCTTTCTTGGTCGAGTGTTTGCCATACTGACCCTTTCCATGGCCATCTTACGCCAGGCATTTTTTTTTTTGCTTTCAAAAACCGGAAAAGTTAAGGCCCACGTGTCATATAATAACCTAGCTTGCTCGAGCTGTACTGGAGAATATTGGCCCGTTGTCGTTTGTACGGACCGAACGCAGTGAGGTCTGTACAAAAACGACCTCGGGCCAATATTCCCCAGCGCAGCAAGATGTAATTTCCAATTTCCATGTGTTGGAATTTTCTCTTCAATAATAGACAATTTATATTACATGTAAGGTCTTAATTTTAGGTCTGTAAGGGACATAACAAGGGGTAGGAATCATTGAAATAGTATGACTATATTTAAGATAAACGTTATACAATGCTCATAATGTTGCTGTGTTCTTCTTTTCTTTTTGTAGTTCAAAATGCGGTGGCTGAAAAAGATCCAACAGAAGAGATAAAGGTATTTTTTTCTGTCTGAACTCGCTTTGATAGTGATATTTTACAGCGAGAGAAACTGAAAAGCTTAACAACTGAGTAAAAACTAAAAGACCAGCCATCTATGGGCCATGCGAGCTCTGCTAACTTTTATTCAAAACTTGCGGTATCTCAGAACACTGACTGTTTTTTTTTCCATTTCAGAGCGTAATTCAAAGGCCCAAAGAATTTCAGCGTGATAGGTAAACACCCCCCCCCCCTCCAATCCGTGCAGTTAAATTGTACTACTTCTACGTATGACTAGATTTATCAAAACAGTGCTAATGAAAATTTCGTTCTTTTGCACTAAGCGAACTATAATCTTTAATTTTAAGATTTCTATAGGCCAGAAAATCATCGAAGTAAGAAAAGAGCGAACAAAATATAGAAGAGGATGAAAAAAGGAAAAAATTGACTGGCGTTCCTTAAAATTTTTATGTCGCTTACGCTGATTACCCTTTCGTAAACGGTCGATGCCATTTTCGTAAACGGTTGACGCCATTTTTAAACGGTCGATGCCATCATTGGTAACCAAGCCTTTCAGAATGAACGATGCCATATCTCCTTTAGTTTAGGCCTGGACAAGGTAGAAACTGGTATAATTTGTTGATGGAGTAAAATGCACTCACCAAATGCTTAATTGGTCATATTCACACTGGTATGCTTGCGGTTAGCTCTTATTTGATGTTTGGGGCAACTCTATTATTAATGTTTGAGAATGTCACGTTTTGTAATTAAATTTTGGGAAGATTTGGCGAATCAACTGGTAGTGTAGTGGTATAAGAGGGATGTTAGGAAACAGAGGTTCCGGGTTCGATACTAGGTGGTTACTTGCAAATTTTCCTTTTTCTTTAATTTAGTAGAAAAAATTCTAAGTGTCGCGAAAATGGTATCGACCGTTTACGAAAGGGAAATGCGCGTCGCTTACTTTGTTGTTGGCGAGAAATAAAACGCTTAGACTGAGTCACGGCAAAAATGATGGAATTTTCTCTGACAACGTTTTCTTAAATCCAGACATACATGTATTATTTCTTTTATTTCTCTTTCACGCACGTGTGTTGAGGACATTATTCGCCCCAGCATAATGTGAACCACTCACTAGAAATCTCGATTTTCTCGCTCGGGTGAGAGACCAAGACAAAATTAGTATGCGTTCTCGTTAGTCTCGAACTCAACTAGTTAGGTGATGATAAGCACTTAATGACTGACCCCAATGGAAACAGTGAGTTTTGATTCCCCGAGATCCTCATTGAGGTCGAGTGGCAACAAAACTCACTGTTTCCCGCAGGACCAGTCGTTTAGTTTTTTTTTTGTCAGTTATACCTTTTAACTAAAAAAAAAACAACTGCGAATAAACCGTTGGCTTTACGCCGGCTGGCTCACAAATTTGCCTCGATTTCAAGGAGCGCGATCTGATCACGTGTGAGTCGAAAGTTTATGTCGTTATTTCTGTAGGGAGTTGGTAAGTTTTGACCCACGACACGTGACGCGTTCGCCTCCAATCGGAAAACGTTTTTGACTTGGGCGGTATAACAATGAAGGTTGTTATATCTCCCAACTCGAATACGTTTTCCGATTGGAGGCGAACTCGTCACGTGTCGTGGGTCAAAACTTACCAACTCCCCAGGGAGAACAAAAGTCACAAACTCCATAGGGAAACAATAACTGTACGTTTCGACTCGCACGTGATCATTGAAACCTCGGCAAATTTGTGAACCAGGCGGAGTCAAGCAAACGATTTCTTGAGGGTTTGGGGAAAAATAACTCGCTGTTTACCTTGGGGCCAGTCATTAATGCTTATTGAACGCCTTTGTGAGATTTTCGGCCCTTGTAATTGTTATTTATTGTTGGTAAGAAAAGTATTATAAAGAGTTATCATTGTTTGTGTTTTTGTATTTCTTGCATCTAGTATGTTTCTTGAAGCCATACAAGAGAGTCTAGATTGTAGTAATAATGACGAAGAGGCGCTGTTTGCGATTTGCTTATTGTGTGCTGCTATCTGTAACAATGGTAAGTAGATACTGTTAGTTAATTACGGCCCCGTTTACATTACGTCGCAGAAACGCAGCCATATTTCTGCGGTTAGGCCTACCTTCCGCATTAATCCGTCACGAGAACGGAGCTTTTCGAAAACTCTGTTCAAACTGCATGAATTTGAAAACGCCGGCTTTGCGTTTTCGTGTGGACGAATTAACAAATGGTAAACGCCATAGCGCATCCATTGAGTTTTTTACGATAACTGCAGAAATTCACGCGCGCTCATTGGCTAATTTTTATTGTCAATATGCGGACAGACTCATGAATTTAAAATTCATGCGACGCGTCAGCGAGCGAGAACCGGCAATTCGACAATTTGTTATCGTAAAGAACAAATTGATGTCAGTTTTAGTCTGCGGATCCACTCGGCTATCGCCTCGTGGATCCACAGCTACTTTGACAATGTGATGACGAAATTCATA
>JAHPZR010013494.1:15000-17500 GCA_019787425.1 Platygyra sinensis
GAGGCCTGGGAGCAAATGTCTGGTAATCGATGTTCCTTTGTAGCCAATATTCGACTCACTCCACTGTGGTTGCCCCGGTAGCTCAGTGGTTAGAGCACCTTTCATGAGATCGGGGTGTCGTGAGTAATCCCGCTCGGGGCATTTGATTTTTTCCAGCATTTGTTCTGTTCATATAGATAGGCATATCAGAGTTGACCTCTCTGATGATGAACAATATGTTCGAAATATGCCATGTTACATAATGTGTAAGGTTCTACTTAACATCTGGTCCGATGAGCTTTCGTCTCGACGATCAACAGAAGTAATTCCCAGTCCGAGAGGCCTGGGAGCAAATGTCTGGTAATCGATGTTCCTTTGTAGCCAATATTCGACTCACTCCACTGTGGTTGCCCCGGTAGCTCAGTGGTTAGAGCACCTTTCATGAGATCGGGGTGTCGTGGGTTCGAATCCCGCTCGGGGCATTTGATTTTTTCCAGCATTTGTTCTGTTCATATAGATAGGCATATCAGAGTTGACCTCTCTGATGATGAACAATATGTTCGAAATATGCCATGTTACATAATGTGTAAGGTTCTACTTAACATCTGGTCCGATGAGCTTTCGTCTCGACGATCAACAGAAGTAATTCCCAGTCCGAGAGGCCTGGGAGCAAATGTCTGGTAATCGATGTTCCTTTGTAGCCAATATTCGACTCACTCCACTGTGGTTGCCCCGGTAGCTCAGTGGTTAGAGCACCTTTCATGAGATCGGGGTGTCGTGGGTTCGAATCCCGCTCGGGGCATTTGATTTTTTCCAGCATTTGTTCTGTTCATATAGATAGGCATATCAGAGTTGACCTCTCTGATGATGAACAATAGTTCCATTTTCTTTTACACTTACTCAGATCCAGAACATCTTCTAAACGAACTGAGTTTTCAACTTTGGATAGAGGCAGCTGCTGTTCTGTCTGCCCCAGCAATGCCAGGCATAGGTCTCTCATCAACAGAAACACACGGATCGCCTAAAAAACAAAGTCGATACCGACAGTTACGCCTCACGAAGTAAAACAGAGAACCGTATCCAGGTAGTAATGTGACTTGTCTCACACAAGAAATCAACGCATTCTTTCGTAATGGACTTCCGTTCTACCGCATTTAGATTGAAAATAGTGGTCACCAGCTCAAAACGCCACTGGCTACTCTGGTTATCAGGCACACACCTTTTTATTATTTTCCATAACCATATATAACAAGTATTTCTCTTATAGTACTGAAATAAACTTTGTAAATAGTGAAAAGTAATAAAGACGTTGAAGCTGAATTAAGAAAGATTTCACATTTTTTTACTCTTATGCACTATTTACAAAAACTATAACACTAAAGAACGAGAAGCAAAGAGCAATTTTCGCACAACGTAATGTGGTCACTGGTGACCCTGGGTTAACCCCTACTCTGTACAGGATGTTTTTCTCCACTTACCAGGTTTTTCCGTCTTTTCCGAGTCTGAGACGGCGCTCGCCCGATCACAATACACTTGATCGGTAAAATGCACCTGCACTGGGGGCTAGGTAACGAGTTTATACCTTAATAAAGAAACGTGAGCAGTTTGCCAAACTCTTGCTCGCTAAAACAATCAGAAGACTAGACTCGCCTTACTAGGCTAGACTAGCACGTAACCTGCGCATGACAAGGGTACATTTACGTCATGTAACCGTTGCTAGGCAAGCTTTCTCGCAGGCTCATGCAATTCTGGAAGACGGGAATGTAATCAAGAAAACGGAATGACAAAGACAAGTGCGTCTTACCCTTCGAGTGTGCTCCACTTCTCCACACGGCAGGCGCTTGTAGAACTCAATTCCAGTCAGCGGAGTTCCCGTGAGTGGCAGGAGCAGCGCGGCGTCCATCATCAAATGTTGCAGGTTGGGAGGCTTCACCTGACATTGGCCAAAAAAGAAATCGCCAATTAAATTACCCAAAATATGAGTACTGTTTTACAAATTCTCACTTCTGCACAGCAGAAACGTGATAAGAATAACAAAATAACCACCTCTTTATTTGGTGAACAATAACAATTCAGTTGTCAGAAATAAAACATTCAATTCTACACATCTAAATTATAAACAGAACAAATTCTATAGAATCTCACCTTTGTTTGACGGTATTCATCTTCAAACATGTCCAAGAAAATCTCATCTTCCTGTTAAGTGATACAAACTTGTGTTAACAAGTCACGTAAGATGAAGTCTGTTCTATTTCGCTCTCTCGCGTCTATTCTATTCCTCGACATCACTAGGAGTAATGCTACTTTCCCCCACCCCAACCGAAATATAATGCTAGTCCTTCAAAGGTCACCATCTCCTGTTAGTGTTTTGTCAGGTTTCTCGAACAGTTTAAATGAGCGGACGAAACAACAAATGCCAGACCTTGGTTTTTCGAATACTGAATAATCGCGCTATCCAGTGGATGCATATCAACAAAACAAACTATGCTATCCGCTGGATGCTGTCCGGTAGACAGCCGGT
>JAHPZR010013494.1:22500-25852 GCA_019787425.1 Platygyra sinensis
CTAGCCATGCAATAAGTGTTTTTATTTCCTAGGGAGTCAAGTACGTGTGGTAACACTGGAGATGCTCATAATACTGCTCAAGGAACTAATCATGTACACTGAGGATAACACCACACATAGCTACCTTAACGATAGACATCTAGCACTTGTCGAGGTATGAAACGTTTCAAAAAAGGCGGATTGATGTCTTTAACACCTTTGACAAGGTCCTCAGCTCACCTTGAAGTAGCTATTATTGATGTATTGGTAGCTGTTTACAAGTCAGCGTTTAATTTCGCTCGAAAGGAGGTCTTCCCATGTGTTGTTTATCGTCTGACACGTTACGTTTTCCAGTCAGTTACAAGGCGGTTTTGTTTCGGGGTTTTATCTCCGGGTTTTGTGTTTAATAAGCTCCGTATGGTTAAATAAGCAGAAGAAAAAGGGGAAAACATGTACAGAGTATTGTCACCAATAGACCAATCGGGAGCAAAGATGATCGCGGCTTGGCTGCCGCGCTTTTTTCCCGCACATGCGCCAGTAACTAGTTGCTGCTTTGAGCTCAGTTCGATTCATGGCGTTGTAAACGAGAAATTGGTGCAATTTGTTAATGTTATTACGTTCATTTTGGTTTTCTGATAATGGCTAGAAACCGCTCAAGCTCACAAACATTAGAGGAAAGCAACCTTTCTTCTGTCTCTTTTTCAGAACGTACGCGAGGCCAGCACGCTGCAGTTAAGACATTATTATAAGGTAAACATGACACTGGTTTTTTTTTTTCAATCTTTTCTTCCATTTGTAAAATTTGTGGTTAAAATTCTGAAAACATTTCAATATGAACAACATCCGCGCGTCAAACATTGACTTGTTTCCGACTACACCTGACTCGGGTTATTCAAAAAAGCTGGATAACCGGCTGTCTACCGGACAGCATCCAGCGGATAGCATAGTTTGTTTTGTTGATATGCATCCACTGGATAGCGCGATTATTCAGTATTCGAAAAACCAAGGTCTGGCATTTGTTGTTTCGTCCGCTCATTTAAACTGTTCGAGAAACCTGACAAAACACTAACAGGAGATGGTGACCTTTGAAGGACTAGCATTATATTTCGGTTGGGGTGGGGGAAAGTAGCATTACTCCTAGTGATGTCGAGGAATAGAATAGACGCGAGAGAGCGAAATAGAACAGACTTCATCTTACGTGACTTGTTAACACAAGTTTGTATCACTTAACAGGAAGATGAGATTTTCTTGGACATGTTTGAAGATGAATACCGTCAAACAAAGGTGAGATTCTATAGAATTTGTTCTGTTTATAATTTAGATGTGTAGAATTGAATGTTTTATTTCTGACAACTGAATTGTTATTGTTCACCAAATAAAGAGGTGGTTATTTTGTTATTCTTATCACGTTTCTGCTGTGCAGAAGTGAGAATTTGTAAAACAGTACTCATATTTTGGGTAATTTAATTGGCGATTTCTTTTTTGGCCAATGTCAGGTGAAGCCTCCCAACCTGCAACATTTGATGATGGACGCCGCGCTGCTCCTGCCACTCACGGGAACTCCGCTGACTGGAATTGAGTTCTACAAGCGCCTGCCGTGTGGAGAAGTGGAGCACACTCGAAGGGTAAGACGCACTTGTCTTTGTCATTCCGTTTTCTTGATTACATTCCCGTCTTCCAGAATTGCATGAGCCTGCGAGAAAGCTTGCCTAGCAACGGTTACATGACGTAAATGTACCCTTGTCATGCGCAGGTTACGTGCTAGTCTAGCCTAGTAAGGCGAGTCTAGTCTTCTGATTGTTTTAGCGAGCAAGAGTTTGGCAAACTGCTCACGTTTCTTTATTAAGGTATAAACTCGTTACCTAGCCCCCAGTGCAGGTGCATTTTACCGATCAAGTGTATTGTGATCGGGCGAGCGCCGTCTCAGACTCGGAAAAGACGGAAAAACCTGGTAAGTGGAGAAAAACATCCTGTACAGAGTAGGGGTTAACCCAGGGTCACCAGTGACCACATTACGTTGTGCGAAAATTGCTCTTTGCTTCTCGTTCTTTAGTGTTATAGTTTTTGTAAATAGTGCATAAGAGTAAAAAAATGTGAAATCTTTCTTAATTCAGCTTCAACGTCTTTATTACTTTTCACTATTTACAAAGTTTATTTCAGTACTATAAGAGAAATACTTGTTATATATGGTTATGGAAAATAATAAAAAGGTGTGTGCCTGATAACCAGAGTAGCCAGTGGCGTTTTGAGCTGGTGACCACTATTTTCAATCTAAATGCGGTAGAACGGAAGTCCATTACGAAAGAATGCGTTGATTTCTTGTGTGAGACAAGTCACATTACTACCTGGATACGGTTCTCTGTTTTACTTCGTGAGGCGTAACTGTCGGTATCGACTTTGTTTTTTAGGCGATCCGTGTGTTTCTGTTGATGAGAGACCTATGCCTGGCATTGCTGGGGCAGACAGAACAGCAGCTGCCTCTATCCAAAGTTGAAAACTCAGTTCGTTTAGAAGATGTTCTGGATCTGAGTAAGTGTAAAAGAAAATGGAACTATTGTTCATCATCAGAGAGGTCAACTCTGATATGCCTATCTATATGAACAGAACAAATGCTGGAAAAAATCAAATGCCCCGAGCGGGATTCGAACCCACGACACCCCGATCTCATGAAAGGTGCTCTAACCACTGAGCTACCGGGGCAACCACAGTGGAGTGAGTCGAATATTGGCTACAAAGGAACATCGATTACCAGACATTTGCTCCCAGGCCTCTCGGACTGGGAATTACTTCTGTTGATCGTCGAGACGAAAGCTCATCGGACCAGATGTTAAGTAGAACCTTACACATTATGTAACATGGCATATTTCGAACATATTGTTCATCATCAGAGAGGTCAACTCTGATATGCCTATCTATATGAACAGAACAAATGCTGGAAAAAATCAAATGCCCCGAGCGGGATTCGAACCCACGACACCCCGATCTCATGAAAGGTGCTCTAACCACTGAGCTACCGAGGCAACCACAGTGGAGTGAGTCGAATATTGGCTACAAAGGAACATCGATTACCAGACATTTGCTCCCAGGCCTCTCGGACTGGGAATTACTTCTGTTGATCGTCGAGACGAAAGCTCATCGGACCAGATGTTAAGTAGAACCTTACACATTATGTAACATGGCATATTTCGAACATATTGTTCATCATCAGAGAGGTCAACTCTGATATGCCTATCTATATGAACAGAACAAATGCTGGAAAAAATCAAATGCCCCGAGCGGGATTACTCACGACACCCCGATCTCATGAAAGGTGCTCTAACCACTGAGCTACCGGGGCAACCACAGTGGAGTGAGTCGAATATTGGCTACAAAG
>JAHPZR010013497.1:0-5000 GCA_019787425.1 Platygyra sinensis
TAGCAAGTCTCGAGTTACGTCACAAAGAACACAACAATGATTCCTATCCCTTACACAATAACACAATAGACTTCACACAAAAGAACGAGACAATAGTGCATATATTGACTAATGGTATATTGAGCATCACCCGGCATTTCCATCTTCCAGGGCACCAGAAATTGTCAAATACCCATGATGCACATGCCCACAGAAGGGAGGGGGGGGGGGTGGGGGGAGGGGAGGTGGGGATGCCTCTATTTGACTGATACTTTAAAATAATTATATTACCATACACCCAAACAAAGCCCAGGGTAAACTTGAACCAGAAAGTCTACGTTATCAAATAGAATGAGAATGAAATTCCAATCTTAACACACCTAAAACATGTTCAGCATCCTTTTCTCGTCTGTGTACATGTACATGTGACAAAGACCTACAGCAGTGGAAATGTAAAAGAATTTTTTTTTGTAACAAAAAATAAATTACAATAACATGTAGTTAACAGGAATTGAAGAATACTGCAAACCTTTAGGTCGAACGAAGCTACTAACAATTGTACTCACCTTTCCATTTCTAAGGGATGCGGCTCAAACAACTTCGCCATATTTGTAAAAGTCAGTCGACGTCAAGAATATCAAACCACCACTGAAAACTGTGAAGACCAGGAAATGTTTTAGGATATAGACCGAATAATTTAGTCCCAATCAAAACTAATTACTTAATTTTATATCGAATGGGTAATATAACTAACAGCAAATACAAACCTTAGCAGATCTCAGGAACTCAGTTGCAAGGTTACATCGAACGCGTCTACGTGTACGAAAATAAATTGCGCAAAATTGTAAAATGAAACTGGAAATGATGTAGTTCCGGGGAGAAGGCTCGTGATCGAGAACATTTAAAACTTAAAGTAAACCCGTCATGATCCTTCATATCTTCTGAGCTTAAAACTGGTAAAATATTCTAAAAAGGAGCAAACTATCAATAGAATTGAAAAGCGACTGAAAAAAATGCTGAGCTCGTCACGTCCACCATGTTTTTATGGAGCAATCCCAGCATTCAATTCGCGTTTTCAGCTGGTTAACTCGGCAAGGAGGGGAGCGTATTACACAGACTCGAGACCATTGCAACTTTGTCATATAAAGAAAAGATTTCCTTTCCCATTGAATAGCATTTAAATAATCTCAATCTCATTGTGAAGTACAAGTAATTACTACATCAGAGATTTACTCTTAGCAGAGTTTTTTTGTAGGATTTTAGCGTGTTGCTCACTTACCCCTCCGGAGAGAGTAAGAACCCGCCAGACAGGTGCGGGTAAACATGTATCCCGTAGTACGCGCTTTGTTTGAAAAATGGTGCATTACACCCGCTGGAAATTAGGTTAAAAAATTGCCTCAAATTAGCTCATGAACAAACCTATTTCATGGCATCCAGGTACAGGGCAAATGGCTACAAGCTGCGAAGGAAATCTGCAAAGGATTCGGTTGGAGAGGAACGCGAGATTTCAAACTCTTTGAACTTTGCCATCGACGGCGATGAAATCGACAGTGATTTGCCCGTTCCTAAGTTGTCGTTCACAGTCGCATCTGTCGTTGTTTTCTGTGTCTCTGTACTGTGTTATTTTAATTCATGCAAAGGTGATTTTGTCTTTGATGATTCCGAAGCAATTGAGGGTAACAAGGACTTGAATCCCGACATCCCGCTTGGAAAATTATTTCTTCACGACTTCTGGGGTACCAACATCAGTTCAAACACTAGCCACAAGAGCTATCGACCTCTCACAATATTGACGTTTCGATTCAATTATTGGTTGGCAGGAGGACTTAAACCCTGGGGATTTCATCTTCTCAATGTCATACTTCACGCTGCGGTGTCAGTTTTGTGTTTGCGACTTTTTTCTATCCTTGTCAGTGGCAGAAATAAAATCACATTTTATTATGATAACGCAACAACAAGAACTCGATTTCCTGCGCCCAAGGCTAGTTTCGTTTGCGCCCTTCTGTTTGCAGTTCATCCAATTCACACAGAAAGCGTAAGTATAAATAATTCCTCTGTTCTTTCAACGGTTAATTTTATATCCTTGACCTTGGATCCGGCAAAAGTTTGGTAATTTTGACAGCTGATGTTTTATTGATATGCTGTTTTCTCCAGTGTCAAGTATTTTGCAGGTAGGTTTACTGAATTTACCTACCCAACGTTTAAATTTTTAATAGTTTCAAAGTACAGTTCTTTCTTTTTCCTAGTGCGTCAAGGGGAGAATGTTTTTGTACACGAGTCTTTCTTATGAACTCCAACTTAATTCATTATTCTTAGTACATGTACATTATCATTTTGTACAGTTACATGTTCATAAAATCTTTTTGGTGAATATCAGAAAATTCCGAAGCTTGTCAATATTGATAGTTTGCACCCAATCTCCAGATATTTAAATTCCAAACATGAGGGTGGTCTAGAATATATTTATGAGCTGTAAAATAGTTTTGAACACTAAATCAAAAGAACTGTTTATTAGCCTTGCAACTTGTGATTGATATAATTATGCTCACTGTCTAATAACAACACCCACCAGATTTTTGTTACAAAGTTGCTATGGTTAGGGGCGGACCGTTAGAAATCCCGGGGGGGGGGGGGGTGGTGACAATTCCCCCAAAAAATTCCTGAAGGGAAATTTTTCCAAAACAAAATTCTTGCAAGCAGTACACCATCCAAAGCAGTACACCTTCCACACGGGAAAAAAATTCCTGCAGCCAACTTCGACTGAAAAAAAAATTTATGCACTGGAAATTTTTTGCCCCCCTCCCAAGATTTCTAATGGTCCGCCCCTTAGAAATAGGACCAAAGTGACATGACTTAACAATTTACAACTGACACCCCAAAATTCCCACTGATAATTACAAGGTTAGATCCTGAAGTTTCTCTTGGAGAGTACTTAACAAGATAAGATAATTGTGAGATTAGCATGGGCACTTTGTGTCCTTACTCAGGATAACTGTGATACTTTATAATTATACTATTTTGTGTTTTTAGGTTTCAGGTTTGGTTGGTAGGGCTGATCTTTTGGGTGCACTCTTTTTTATTCTCTCATTTATGTGTTATGTAAGATGCTGTGACATTGGTGAGTATTTCTTTTACTTTAATAGCTGTTGAGTTTAATTGTAGGTTAACTCTGCTTATGAACCAAGTGACCCACCAGGTCAGAGCTTATGATTTATCCCAGTTTCTGTAGCGTGAACTGACTAGGAGTATTTCTTCTCCTCCCTGGATGGGATGCTAGTCCATCACAGGGTTACCCCTAGCATTAAATTTGCCGGTACCCATTCATACCCCGAATGGAAAGAGGCACTGTGAGAATAATGTGTTGTGGCCAAGAACGCAATGCAATGTCCCAGGCCAGGGGCTGGTTTCTTGAAAGCCCCAGAAACTTTTTGGGTCAGTAAATATACATACATGACATGATTACCCGTAACCTTGAGTGTCCTTGACATAATTATTTATAATCTGCAGTTATGACGTCAAGGCGCTGATTGCAAAAATTCACTGTAGGCTTTCGGCCCAATCAGAAAAGAGTTAGAGAGTTTCAATGTATAATAATAATTATTATTTTGTTCGTTCTATGTGTAGATTGTGATGAGGATGACTTCCTGTTAAGTTGCCATGGAAACCTCTCCTGTTAAGCATGGTACTTTGCTGTATAGCGATGCTTTGTAAGGAACAAGGGATAACTGTTCTGGTAAATGTTCATTGTCTACTGAATGCAGATATTGATCAGCTTAGTCTATTGTCTGAAAACCTGATGCATCTAAAATGAACTTGCAAATGGATTGCATGTATTTGGTGGTAGTATTCAACATAGTCCTCGTTATGTATAGCTGGCTTAAAATTGATGCTACAATCATGGTATCAAAAAACTGCCCAATCAGCAGTGAACGCATTGATATAATTTATTTTCATGACACAATAAGTTACCATAACAACATTATGTGCTGCTAAAAACACCCATAATTTCAGCTTTAAGCGCTTATATTTCAAAAACGGCACGGTGAAATTTTTTCTTATTATAGAATTTTGATAAGCAGAATAAGATGCAACTTTTAACGTAGTTCAAAAAAATTATGTACATTGGGTTCAGAGCCACCTTAAATTTTCAGAAATTTAATGATTGGGCAGGGCATCAGTTGATGGCTTGCCCCGCCTCGATTAGCTTAGCTATTTGTGGGGTAGGCCATCCATTAACTATTATTATTTGGTTTAATAAAGTTGCTGTTGATAAAGAGTGGTTATAATGACACATCAAAATCTAAGTGTTGGAATGTGAGCCACTTTAAGCCAGAACATTTAACATTATTCGCCGAAGGCGAAGTGAATATGGTGAATATTCCCCGAGACGAAGTCGAGGGAATATTCACCAATATTCACGAGCCTGAGGCGAATAATTGTTTTAGTATAATTGAAGGCTTCGGTGGAAAAAAAGCGTTAGGTTTTTTACTCAAAAATGAAATTTATCAAAAACGCTCCAAATTTCCATGCAGTTTTGTTTAGGTGCGTTAGACAATGTTCTGCATGTTTTTTTGCTGAAGTTTGTTTCGTTTTCGAGATATTACGTATGCAAAAAACCCTGTATTTGTTGTCACGTCAGCACGTGACCGCAAAAGACGGTTACCGTAATTTCACTTAAAATCCAGCAAAAATATTGATCTTTTGCAACGTGTAACCTCAAAAAGTGTTGATGTCAGGTTAAAACCGTTAAAACTTTTATTTCACGTTAACGTGCGACCGCAAAGACGTTCGGTTCACTCAAATTACAGCCAGATGTTAATTTCCCGCAATGCGCAAGCTAGACAATGTTGATATCAGGTCATTTACAGAGACATAAAATTTGATTTCACATTATCACGCCACCGCAAGGACTTAAACCCTTAGGGTTTTACTTAGGGTTAGGGTTACCGCTCGAAACTAGGGCTAGCGTTGAAGGGTTACGGAACAAGGTGAGGCTTAGAGTTAACGCTTAGGGCTACGGC
>JAHPZR010013497.1:10000-17053 GCA_019787425.1 Platygyra sinensis
GACTGGTTCATTATTTTAGTCTATATGTAAATCTGGGTTTAGAGCGTTTTCAATCGAGTGTCGTGAAACTGAAAAGTAACGCCGTCACTTTGACCAATCGCAGAGGACATAGACAATCCATTGAACCAATCAAAACTCAAAGATAAGATACGGTGTAGCTGACGCGAAGCGCATGAAAACATGTGCGATTGAGTCACGAATTTTTTTTCGCGCCTTTTTTAAACCAATCGTTAAGGGCTGGTTTTCATTGGGAATAAACAAAAGCCGACATACTCAGACTCAGTAAGGTGTTGATGATTAGCGCCTTTTGTTAGAAATTTCCCAGCAAAAGGCGCTGATTATCAACATCTCAGTTAAGCCTGGTTTTCATCTGCGACACAAGCGCAAACACAATAATTCTTATTTTACCGTGAAAACGTCCTTGTCGCAGGCATGAACACAAGCGAAGCACGTGCACAAGGATCAGTTTTTCCTTTTTCTTGTGCTTTCGCTTGTGGTTGCGCTGTTGCTTGCGTTTGCGCTGCAACAAGTGAAAACGAAGTACCGTTCAGGAATAACACAAGCACAAGGATGTTGACCACACGTGGTTATGTTTGGCCAATGAAAACACTGGATCCAGGTTAGCTCAAGCTCAAACAGTTTTCCAAAATGGCGGAAGGTTCGGAGGATTTTGCTTGTGTTTGTGTTGAATTTCGTTTTTACTTGGATCATCCCTACTGCTTGCGTTTGTACTTGCGTCGTTAGTGAAAGCCAGACAATACAAAACAAAATCATTGCAAATAACTCAACAAAAGAATCGCAGGATCAGGTTGACATGACCTTAGCACACCTAGCCATTTTAGGACTTCAAGAAAAAACGTTACTAGCCCATCTTCCTGAAGCACAATCACGATAACTTCACGATAACTTGCTTAGAATATATTGTTTCTTGTTTTAGGATCTTGACCATGGGCCTCGCCTTAGTTGTTGTTCCGTTCCTTCCAGCATCGAATATCTTCTTCACTGTTGGTTTTGTTGTGGCAGAAAGAGTGCTTTATCTCTCCAGTATTGGGTCTTGTCTTATCACTGTACTCGGGTTTACTTTGCTGAGCAAAAAACGCTTGGGAAGGAAGGTGAGCAATGTTCTTATTGGCAAAAAGTTTCCTTTCATTATAAATGCAAGTTCTTCTTTAGCTGAGGTTAATGGACCGCGAATGTAGCTCCCTCAGAAACAACCAACCAACCAAACAAGAAAGCAAAACTAACTCGATAGGAGATGTTGATGATGATGATGATGATGATGACGACGACGACGATGATGATGATGATGACGATGATACTTTATTTATGTGTCAATTGAGGATCTATAGCTCCTAAGTGACAAGGTGCTATAATTGGGGACACAGTATATAAAAGTGAAAATTCATTATATATACAATAAGGATTAAGAAGATATAACGAAGAGACAAAATTCCCTGTTACTCCGAGTTTCGTGCTCACGCACTCATCAGACAGTATTAAATACTGTCTGATGAGTGCGTGAGCACGAAACTCGGAGTAACAGGGAATTTTGTCTCTTCGTTATATCTTCTTATTCAAAGCTCTACACTTTAAAAGTGTATTGAGCACTGTTTAACGGCATTAGCCACTTTATTACACATATACAATAAGGATTACCTTAAAAATATACTAGTTATAACTACAGTAATTTAAAGTGTATATGACAGATTTTTTTTTTATTTGCTCGATAAAATTTCCACAATGTACTGATAAGAATGGCAAAACAATTTTTCGATAGCGATTTTCCGTGCCAGTGTTTTAGTGCATCAAAAGTGTCAAATTTCACTTCCGGTGGGGTGCAAAACCGCGAGACCAAAAACAGCGGACTGGGAATGATTGTGACGTCATTTCAGGACTCGAAGCTTTGCTAAAAACAGATTTCTCCGACATTTTCTTATTTTCTTATAAACAGTGTGCTTTTGTACAAAATTTTTTGTCGAATTTATTAGCTCAGAATCAGAAAATGTCGGAGAAATCTGTTTTTCGCAAAGCTTCGAGTCCTGAAATGACGTCACAATCATTGCCAGTCTCCTGCTTTTGGTCTCGCGGTTTTGTACCCCACCGGAAGTGAAATTTGACACTTTTGATACATTAAAACACCGGCAAGGAAAATCGCTATCGAAAGATTTCTTTTGCTGTTCTTATCAGTACATTGTGAAAAGTTTATCGAGCAAATGAAAAAAAATCTGTCATATACACTTTAAGCTATATATCATAAAACATATTAGAATAAATGTGTCAACTGTCACAAAGCATACACACGTATAGTCGTCGTTAATTAAATTATTATGTTGTTGATGTTGTAGAGATGAGACTATAAGGTGGTATGGAAACCTTGTGTTGAACTGTCAATGTTCATTGTATAAAGGAGAGTTTATTTTTTAACTTACAATCCGTTAAATGTGAGTGGTAATGCCAATGTGTTTTTTTGTTTCTGTCCCTCAAGGCATTAGGATTTGGTATCGGCTTGCTTATCGCTTTGTACATGGCTCGAACAATACAGGTAAGAAAACAAGAAATGGCGAACCTTCCCGACACTGTTGGTCGACATGTCGGCAGATACTCGGTCGACTTTTCAAGCGCATTGGTTGCCTTTCGGCCGACACGCATGTCAGCCGATACTCGGTCGACAAACAGCCGATACTTTCCCGACAGTCGGCCCACCTTCTACCGTCACTTCAGGTCAGCTGTTGTTACTGAGTTCAATTTTTCTCTTTGCAAATATTAAACTATTTTCTTTTTTTCAAATTGCCCTCGTTTACGTTGCTTCTCAGCAGCGTTCAGGGTTGACCGATACTTGGCCGACAGACGCCTTAAATACACAAGATCCGAAATAACAAAATGTTTTTTTAACAGTTCATCAAAACTGTCAACCTGGTCCCCTTCCTTTTCACAGACGACTTTCATTTAAAGGGGCAATGTCAAGAGGATTTTGCAGTTTTAGGTCAATTCTGTGCTAAAATCATCACTTTGAGGCTTTCCTCATAAATAAAATGCTTCTGTAAAGCTTCGACGAAGGTATCAAATGAATTTTGTCAGAGAGGGCTAACCATAATAAATTTCTTGAGGATTTTTTGAATACGTAGCATCAAATCTTGAAAAAATTGGCCAATTTTTTCAAGTTTCAATCCATTTCCATCCTTGCCATTCGTAGCAACAGGCGACAGGAAACAGTTTCAGTACCTTCAAATAGTCTTTATTAACAAAACTAGACCATTATTTTTGGAATTCAATTGATGCGAAGACACTTTCTAGCTTTTTATAAAGTTGCCAAATAGCGCGACACTGCCCCTTTAAAGTGGACTAAATCTAATTTTTCTTTAGAGATCATCTGAATGGATAGATGAGGACACTTTATTCACTTCCGGGATGTCCGTTTGTCCGCTCAATGCTAAGGTAACAGAAACATTTCACTTTTAATGCAAATTACTTTATTGATCATTATGCTGTTAATGACTCAAATGTTAGTTACGTGACGTTGGCAATGATAGTAGTGAAGAAATATAATCGTGGATTTCGTTAAATTTCTATGATCGCGTTCGCCGTGATTAAGGCCCTGTTCAAACTGAAAATGTTTGGCGATCAAACGCGATCAAACACTGTTTGGTGACCACACATTTTCCCGTTTGGCCAGTTGTGTTTGATAAAATTCCAACGACGTCAAGCATTTGATAAAAATATTGAAACACATTTTGCTTGGTGCCATTTGACCACTCTGTACAATCGCAACATGTTTGGTCGTCAAAACGAGTTCGGTGATCCCCGATTTTTTTTGGTACGTTTTTAATCTAATCTTATCATTTTCTACCTGCAGCAAAAGTTTTAAAAAAAAATCTACACGTGGGAAATTTTGGGCGCGAACGTCCTTAAGGCCGCTAAGCGGCCGAGCGAGTGACAGGTCCGGCGGGTAATGAACAAGACGAATGACTTTTCTGAAAGCTTAAGTAAATATGAATTATTTACAATGTATTTTTTTAGGAAGGTTCATTACTGAAGGAAGTTTTGCTATAAGTTTGGCGGGTTGGCTTATTTTCGGGGGAAGCGGGTTATTATCGAAATTGTATCATAATTGGACCGTAGATAATTATTTATAAATTACAGCTGGGCTCTTGTCTGGCAGTATCAATGAAGGGAATGTTCAAAGGCGAGGGTTTGTTGCTAGAACAGGTTGTGAAATTCACAAGTCAGTTGTCATTGGAATTGCTTTCACTTTAACAGGTTCAATACAACATTGGTAAAATACGAAGTGAAAAGGGACAAGTGGAAGTTGCCGAGAAATTTTATAGAGAAGCGATCAGGTACACATGTGTAACAATAATATACAATTCTTTATTTTAATCCTATGGATTACGTTCTTTGAGCAGAGTTTTGAGTCCAAGTGCAGCAGGTTCTTTTAGCATGAAAATTACTTTTTGCGCAGGCACTGAATATTAGTACGGCTCTTGCGGAATATCATCCCTTTTGTCCCAGGTAACTATTCGCTGTTTGCAAGTCATAATATGATATGCGCGAAGAGAGATACTATGAGTCGACTGAGTAAAGTGTCTTAACAACTGCTCCTGCCAATACTTCAACCTGAAACTTCAGACCCGACTTTATGTTCCAGTTGTTCGAAAGGTGGAGAACGCTATCCAGCGGATAGCGTGTTTGTGTTTGTTTTGTCAACAATTATCCACTGGATAGCGATTTATCCGGTGTATAGCGTTATCCAGTCTTCGAACAACAGAGGCCTGCTTTGTACTTCGTTTGTCAAGTTTTAATTTATTATTTGACAGGTTAAATCCAACGTATGACCAAGCTTTGAACAATCTTGGAAACCTTATAAAGGTAGAATTTGAATCTTATTTCATATCTGCTTTTGATCCCAGATATCTGTTGGAATGGCTTTTTTTAAGGCCATTTGACGCACCGTTGGTTTCAGCCGCATATTCAAAGAAAGCGATCACGTGATGACAAATATCCTTAGCGCCGATGGCCAAAGTTTGCAGCACGGCTGATGCAATTTCCTCAAAAGTACTAAGTTCGAGGCAAACTCTTATCCTAGCGATGGATTTTACTTCTGTCGAACTCTTCGCTGTGACACATCTTGGATTACATCTTTCTAGAAAGTGCGAAACTCAACAAACTGTGAAGCAACTTCCTCGACGGCTGAGGTTCACTCATCCCACGATCATGAAATTCGTCATCACGTGATCACTTTTTTTGAAGTTTACACTGAACTAAATGAAACCAACGGTGCGTGTAATGGCCGGAAAAAAAACAGCCATTTCAGCAGACGTCTGGGATTGTTTTCATTGCCTTTTGGCTTCAGGGAGTACGGGAAGCGTGTGCAAACCCCGGGGTGTAAACCCGTTGGCTGCCATATTTAAAAATAAAGTCTGTCTGTATGTCCATCTGTCTGACAGTCTATCTGATAGTCTGTCTGTCTGTCTATCTATCCATCTTGCTATCGCTCCGCCTGCCTACCTGTCTGTTTGTCTGTCTGTCCGACAGTCTGTCTGTTTGTCTGTCTGTCTGACAGTCTATCTGATAGTCTGTCTGACAGTCTGTCTGATAGTCTGTTTGTCTGTCTGTCTGCCTGCCTGTCTGTTTTCCCGTGTGTTTGTCTGCGATAACGCAATTGCTTTTTTTTTCTCGAGAACTTTATTTGCGCACGTAATAGCTCTGATTGGACAAAATCCATCGTGAATTGTTCTTGTACTTATATGAAGACGTGGATGTTTTTAAGTGGACCAAGTCCGCCGGATAACTCTGGCGTACATTTACGACCATTTTTTCCACAACTTCGTTGTGTTGTAGTTTGAAGTCAGTTAGTGGACATACGTTGTTTGTTCTATTGAAAGGACAATGGAAGATACGAAGAAGCAGAGGTACTTTTGGAAAGAGCCGTGGAAATTAAGTATGTTAAATATTGCTAAGGCCCCGTTTACACGGGTCCGGAAAAATTTTTGCATGGACGAATTTTGTTCCTGGACCGCCTATTTACACGGATCCGTGCAAATTCTGTTGCAGTGGTGTTTACACGGATCCGTGCAAAGTTTAGACCAGTCGCGGCATTTGATTCCAGGCCGTAACAGCGCTATCTGAGCAAAAAGGTTCACGGTTCGGGTGTTTACACCAGTCCGTGCAAATATGGAACCGTGCCAGTCAAAAAGTTGACCTGCTTTTTTCAGGTCCCAAACTTGCACACTTAGCCGTTCAAAAATTCGTCCAGTTCCGCCGGTCTCGTGTAAACGCAAGGTAAAAGGTGGTTTTTGTCCGTGCAAAGATTTGTCCGGACCCGTGTAAACGGGGCCTAAGTTCCTAAGACTCCATACTTCACGCCGTCAGTCAGTTTCAGGTCACTTGACCGTTCGTCTCGGTTTACTTCAACGAAATAAAATGACCGTCATGGCCTGGGAGAAAGCCGCACAGGTTTTACAAACGTTTGGAACATTCTGAATGCTCTTGCAGTCTGTACATTGTATGTATAGACCCAAAATCTTCGTGCGATGTTTTTAGCGAGGCGAAAGTGAAAGAGCTTAGCAGGATTGCCAAAGGTCAGGAAATGGTCAGGGAAAAAATTCTTCAAGGTCAGAGAAAAGTCAGAGTCTGAGAAAATTGAAGTGATTTAACACGGCTGATTGAATATGATGGAAGACTGTGAAGAAACATTTTGAGTCACTGTGATCTCAAGGACGTTTTCTTTAATAAAGTTCGAAGAAGGAAAATTGTTGAAAATTTATCAGTGTTACTGAATGGGTGAAAAGACGGTTGTAAGGAGCCCGGGGTAAGGAGAGGCCAGAAGCTGCTACTAAATCTGCCATTTTGTTTTATTTGGTCAGGAAAATGTTATTTTTTATAAGGGAAACGTTACGGAAATGACAGGGAATTTTGAAAAGCGATGTCTGTGCCAACCATCCTTAGATTTTCTTTCTTTCTTTTAAAAGATAACATCATTTGGATCATTGTGACTTATATCATTAATGTTTTAACTGATGATGTTTTCTGGACAGTGATAAATTTGCCGCTGGC
>JAHPZR010013501.1:0-5000 GCA_019787425.1 Platygyra sinensis
TCAAAATATACATTTTTACCTAAGGTGGCTCAAAACAGTTTCCAGCACTCTTTATAACTGAATGCTACAATCGTGATATCAAAAAACTGCCCAGCTGGCCATTGGTGAACATGTTATTACCATTTTCGTAACATAATAGGTTACCACAGCAACAGTATGACTCACTAAAGCACCCTTAAATAAGACCCTTAGAGGCTTATAATTCAAAAATGGCACGGTGAAATTTGTTTATAATAACATTTGATAAGCACAATAAGGTGCAATTTGTGGCAAAGGTTGAAAAAATTCTGTAGGTGGTGTTCAGAGCCACCTTAAATTTTTGAAAATCATCTTAGCTCCTTTCTTTTCTACTATTTCATAGCCAATGTATCTTGTTTTTTGGTTTGCGACATTTATGCTACAGTGTGTCTACTTGAGTAAAATAGAACTTATAGTCAACACACTGAATGGAGTTTAAAGTAGAGTGAATTTCCGATGTTTTAAAGCAGAGTTTGTTGCCAGTATAATTCATTCAGTTGTTAGCAACGAGTTTGTGCTTATCAACCGCGAGTGCAATGATTGATTATTTATAAAAAAAAAGTATGGTATGATTTCCATATTTGTGGGGCATGGTATACATGTACTATAAGCCAATGAATACTGTTAAATGGCATTACCCAATGATCCAATTAAAACAAAAGGTAATATCCGCATTGTTAAAGTAACGTTAGAACACAGGGGTAAAGTCTACCTTCTACAAGGGGAAAGTTGACCATCGAGGGGAAGGTTGATCTGAGCCAAGGGGGAAGTCCACATGGACAGAGGGGAGAGTACACCTGCGAGGGTAAAGTAGACCTTTGAGAGGGACAGTTTCTGAGCCGAAGTTAGGCCATGATGATAATGATCATCATCGTCTTCATCCTTTTCCACGTCCACCTCCAAATAAAAATCTAAATTCTAAAAAGATGAATTTTGTTAAATGCGAATTAAACACGGTGACTAATAGACTTGACTTAATTTCAAGAGGCAGATCACTCCATAACTTGAGGGTGGCAACTGAGAAGGTTCTGTCTCCGTAAGGTTTTAGACATACCCAAGGGACTTCCAAGAGATATTTTCCAGAAAATCTTAAACTCCTTGGTGGATTATAGTGGACTAAAAGTTGACTTATATAGGAAGGTGCTAAGTTATTAATTGCCTTGTTAGTCAGCATTAAGACTTGCAGATCATTCACATCCAAAATTACATATTCACGATTAATAACGTTTGGAATAAACCGAAGCTCAATAATTGCTTGTTTTCTAGCAAGAGAATTGCAATGAAACAGTAAATTAGTCATGCCATGAACAGAGAACTTAAAGATATATCAACAACCAAGGTGGCCTATACTATAAGCCTGGTGGGTTTTTTTTTTTGAGGTCTTCTTGCTGCCTCTTTGTTTTTGGTAATTCCTTCACGTAGTGTAACTCAATGCTAATCCAGTTTGAATTGAGAATATTTCGTACGGATTTGTGAACCAGAGTTGCAGGTTAAGATCAGGCTTCACTTGCTCCCTGCTCACGTAAGAAACCAAGTTTTTATCTTGCATGTATTTTCTCCTCGAAAGGTTCTTCCGGCACTGGTCAGCCTTCAGCAGTGGATAGCAGTCTATCACTCTCCCGTGGAGCTTGTGCAGCACCTGAAGAACTTGTCGGTGCAACATGTCACCTTGAAGAAGGAGAAGGAGGGATCAAGCAGGACTTCTGCCAAGGTGGGAATTAGGAGCAAACAAAATAGAAATTGCGTTGCAAGAATTTTGTACTGAGGTGAAAATGCAGTCACTAAAATTCATGTCAGGCGTTAAATTTGAAGAGTTTCTTGAATATAACAATTGTTTGGTACAAAGATTGACCTCTGTCAAATGTAACTATCTAAATTTAGAAATGAGGGGAAAGGGGTACCGGTATATGTAGGGAGTAATAATAATTAATGTACAATGGACATGAAATACTATCAATCAGTGACTGGTGGACATAAAATACTTTCAATCAGTGACTGGTAGATTTTATGTAAGGCTTTGTGAAAAAAAACCAGCCTCCTCTTCATTCCAAAAAATTGGTATTTTAACCATACACGTGCACGTGGACGCTAGTCCTATCATGTCCATGCCATTCTTAATTTATTCTCTTTCTTCTTATGGTTGGTTCTGTATGATGTTGATTTAATTTTAGGTTTTAATTCAGGGGCGGTGCCTCGCATGGGACTTCGTCCCGTTGCACCTACCCCTTTTGGGTCTTACCTTTTTTTCCTTGTTATTTAGTTATTTGTAGTACCCAATAAAGCTGTTGAAAAAAGAAAAACGGGTCCTTGTGCAAAACGTTGCATACATCAAAAGGAATGTGATTTGCATGAAAATGGAAATACTGATTAAACAAATTTTCGTAAGAATGGTTTTGCGCAATGACTCGTCTTGACAGTGAGGCAAAAGGCAACTCAAATTGCATATTGTAGTGTCTTTAATATAAAGAACATACAAGCTTTTATCAATAAGTGTATGGTCTGCATGCAGACATCTAATATGGTCCCCTTTTTCATGTGAACGGAAATAATAGATGTTTGTATTAAGGCCAGATTTGAATAATATTATTAATGATATTATTGAATGCGTTCTATGTATTAATACTTCATGTGCATGTGTGTATGATAACAAATTGCATGGCTTCTTCTGAATCACTGTCCAGCCATTTCTATCTCTACATGTATTTACCGGTTATGGTGTGGGGTGTAGGCAGCTTTATTTGCTATAACATGAAAGCAGGAGTTCTGATAGTTAGAGATTGATGCAAAAGGAAAGTATTGTAATAATTCAAGATTACTTAAAACATTGTCTGTTGATGCCAACAACCAGACCGTATTGTTTTGAGGTTACACATCCACATGCTTATTGCGTACAGATACGATTCAGTGCATTGGCACGTGTGCAATATTTCTGTTCAGTGGAAATGAGATCAAAAGGAAAATCTTAAAACATTAGAATGTAAAATTAATTCAGTTTAGCTTATAGAGGGCCAACAAGAAGCTTGAAGATAGCTTTGGAGGTTAATTTACTTTTCTAAGTTATAGTTCTAAAACATATTAAAAATAACAATAGTCAAATTGTTTTACTTGATGACTGAAACCTCTTTGTACATGCAGGCTGCTTTTTTGTTTTATGGTAAGGTGCATATGTGTAGTTAATTTTTCTCGTTTAAGGTTCTGTAGAAAGCAGAGGACGTTCTTCGAAAAAAAGAAAAAGCTGGCTACATAGTCCTGTTTCGCAACCCAGGTATCATGGCAAAGGTAATGCAATTTCCAGTGGCCTGTTTTAATTTCTCGTTGAAAGTGCTATAGAATTACGAATTCAAAGTACCAACTCCCGTTACATATGGATTTAACAGGCAAAAGGGGCTGCTGCTTTCCGTTAATTTCAAATGGTTAAAAGAACGTTTGTACTGTAATTCACAGTCTTCTCAGACAAAGAATACGTGTAACAAATGAAGTAAAAAGTTTGTTTACATAAACAATGCAGACTATATGAAAAAAAGGCCCTAAACATTGTAGAGCAAAAATTATAATGGCCACGCATTATATTGCAATAGAGCTATTTACATTCTGCTAGACAAATACAGGTAATAAAATAATCATTGTTTCAAGAAAAAATCGGTTTAGTTCGAAATAAAATCACGAGAAAATTTCCAAGTCAATTTTCAATACTGCAGTCAGGTTGTTCCATCTGCATTACGCTTGAGCTCTGAGAGTTTCTCTTTTACTGACTTTTCAAAGAGCTACTACTTTTGAGTAGGCTGTTACTTTCGGGGGAACCGTTGCTTTCAGGTTTCAATACACGAAGTTAAAAAATTAAGGCTACTTTTGGGGAGCCGGTATTTTCAGGGGATGGGCGTTACTTTCGGATTATATGGTATTTAGAATTGTTCACTATGTTGCTACTTTAGGGCTCTGACTTGCTGGTCAACATCGTTTTTAATGTGGCAGCTTTAGCACAGCATTATACAATGTTGCTGACTTTAGAGTAATAATATTGTCTTTCCATTCAATTCCAGGTCATTTTCGTGAACTTCTGAAAGAGGAATACAAAAGACGCTCTAAGTTAAAACCACTTCTTTGGGAGAACACCATCCAATTGCCTCTTGATGAAGTCTACACTAGGTTGGAAGTCAAATGGAGAAGAACAACTACTTTTCAACTCACAGATAAAGAGATTCATATGTATGAAATTTTTAACCTTGACAAGCAAGAGGAAATACCGGGCCGGCATCGAAGACTCTGCTTCATGTTTGGGAAGGGGAGTCAAGAAAAAGCCAGAATGGTGCTTGTAGAGGGAAGCCCTGGCATCGGCAAGACAACTCTCTGCTTAAAAATAGCAAATGATTGGGCGAAGCAAGCAATACCCAAGAAGTATGAATTTCCTGTGTTTAAGCTGATGTTACTTCTGAAATGCCGCGACATGGATCCTGATGGAGATGTAACAAAAGCTATCAATGATCAACTTCTACCCGAGGACCAAAAAGAAAAAAAAGTGCTGCTAGATTACATCCAGAATGAGAAGAAGCAGGACAAGATTCTTATAATCTTGGATGGCCTTGATGAGTTACCACAAGGAGCAGAGAAAGCTGTCGATAAGCTGTTGAGAAGAAGAGTTTTTTCCCGTTGTTCTGTTTTAGCCACCTCACGTCAAGAGAAGGGAATTGAAATTCGGCAACGCCATGTATTTGACACTCTTTTGCAGATAAATGGGTTTACCATTGAAGATGCTTCTGAGTACATCAGAAAACATTTCAGAACTGTTAGTCAATCGCAAGAAGATTTGTCAAAAGGAGAACGCCTGATTCAAGCCATTCAAGAAAACACGTTTCTACATGCTTTGCGAAATAATCCTTTAAACTTACTTCTTCTTTGCATTGTTTTTGAAGACTTTCAAGGGGAACTGCCGTCTAACCGTACCAAGCTTTATCAGATCATTTACCGATGCCTGCTGAGGAGAT
>JAHPZR010013501.1:12500-20977 GCA_019787425.1 Platygyra sinensis
GAATTACGGTCGTTTCGGACATCGGGCGAAACGACCGTAACAGTCCGTATAACTTCGTGGTGTTTGTATTAATAATTCACATAATCAGGGACCATGATAGTTCTATTGTAGGCGATATTATTCGAGGAAGGAAATTATCCATCGCAATTGCGAGAATTTGTTTCGGGCTGCTGTCAAATACTCTTGAGTTACATGTAGTACATTTATACAGTGGCCTTTGGGTTAGCTTGTAACTTGACAGGTTGCTATTATGTCGTAATTAGTAAGTTACAGGAGGCAATTATGGTGCTATTTTCTTGTATGTTACTATCAAAGAGATTTTTATGACCAAAAGACAACTACAAAGAAATTTTTTTAACAGCAGTAGCAATACTTTATTCAATAATGCAGCTATCAGTGTGTTAAGCCCCAGGGTGGGGTGGGGGGGGGGGGGGCAGACCCAGGGGAATTTGACAGTTTCATGGAACCCAGAGTCAAATTTCCCACCCTCAGGCACCTACTGAATGTCAAATTCCAGCCCCTAGGGTTACCTTTTTTCCATGAGAGTCAGGTTTTGGTAATATAAAGGATAGGAAGGATATTGCTTTTTCAACCTCACATGGCTTTCACTGCAATGCAAGAAATACTATTGTTTCTTCGCTATCAATATCAAATTCCTTTTTGACAACTTATGGAAATGTGTCACTGAGGACAAGGACTTTTCGTCGCTCACCGTATTGATTAAGAACCAGAGCAAAACAGAGCAAAAAAGCATTCATATTAATCAGCTTTTGTAGTCTATCAAGCATGCATGCACTATTAGAATAGAAACTTCTTGAATAAGTATAAGATATACAAGGTGCAATTCACGAAAAACAAACCAAACATTCTTCTATTTGTAAACGCACAAGCGTAGACTGAAAGAAGTGATGGCCTATATTTACGGCAAAATAAAACAGATTTGCTTACTTTTCTTTCGCTCATCGTCAAAATTTCTCCTGGTGACTGGGGAAGGCTCTCTGAATCAAATTCCCGCGGGTAGCCCCCCCCCCCCCCCCCCCCTCATCCTGGGGCTTAACATTGATAAGTGCATAACAATCTCGTTCCCAGAGTCTGCGATCCCCTTGACCAGCCATCGGAAAAGAGAGCTCTAGAAGCGACCATTAAAACATAACAAAGGAAATAATCGAATTATGCCCATCTGGTTTCATTGCGCAGTCTACATTTATGGCGCATGCCTGAAATGGTTGCTCCCAGAGCTCTCGATTCCTGCCTAACGCCAGGAGGATCGTGAGCTCTGGGGAAGAGAATGAGTCAATAGTGATAGTGATCAATGGAAGTACGCGCATAACAAAACCAGTTATTGAAATAAACATTTACCATTGAAGACGATTAAAAATAGCCTAAAAAAAGTAAACCGCCATTGAGATAACTTATGATATTTCCCTCATTTTTAGATAAATTAATGGTAACTAGCAATCTTTTTAAATGTCGTTGTCAAAAACCTTCATGAAAGTCATACAAAATAAGACCTGATTTTCAAGTGGACCGACAGTATTCTGTATGTTCATGGCAATATTTTAAAGACATAAAATTAAAAACAAGCATGTTCGTTTTAAATGAGAGGCAACTGCTATAAAAATCAGGTCTTTGTTTTACATGGTGTAGATAATTCCATCCAGTATAAAGAAGATGTAGATCATTGTGTTTTATCACATCATACTTGAAATAAACTACATGTGTTTATGACAATTCAACCTTCGTTCTCACTATTAACTTAATCAGTGTAGGGAGCGTGATTTATAAACCCCTACTTTCCTTTTTGGGGGGCTTGTCTGTTGTTGCCGGCGCACACTTGCTACCATCGATATTCCCTTTCGAGCGTGAATTACGAACCGCACTCGTTTTATAGATAACATTTCTGGTGTTTTTCCCCATTTAGAAAGAAGAATATATACATTTATCTTGTCAGTTGCTGCCAGCGTACACTTGGTACGATCTATGTTCCTTTTCGCGTAAGAATTACGAGCCGCAAGCCTTTTACATACATGCATACATACATGAACTTTATTTAAACTCGAAGCATTTCAATATCTTTTCTGTTTCTGTCTGCGTACTCTTGCTACGATAGATATTCCCTTTCGAGCATGAATGCACTCATTTTATAGAAACATTTCTGGTGTTTTTCCACATTTAGAACGAAGAATATATACATTTATTATATAGACAGGAGTGTTTTACTGGGAACTAAACCACTCGTAGATTCCATATGCCACTTCATCCGGGACCCGAGTGGCATATTTTCCGTATGTCACCTTTGTGAGTGTCATATCGTTCAATGACGTCACGATTCCCGCCTTTTGCTTTTGTTTGTCTCTTAAATTGTACTTAAATTCGTTGGTGTATGATCGAAACATCTTCGGGTCTTCCTCGAAAGTCTTCGGCAATCTTCGGACATCTTCGGGAATCGTCGGAAATCTTCGGAAAATGTTCGGGAACGTTCGTCTGGCCTTCGGAACAATTTTGGAAAATCTTCGGAAATCTTCGGAAGGTGGTCGGAAATCTTCGGAAAATCATCAAAAACGCCGTCATCAGCATGTCTATATAATAAAAAGAACATTACACGGCGGCTTGAAGATATGAATTTTATTTTCTCGTGGCAAAAACAATATTTTACTCACTCGCTGCGCTCGTTCGTAAAATATTGTTTTGCCACTCGAAAATAAAATTCATATCTTCGCGCCACCGTGTAATATCCTCTATATATATATCTTGTCTGTTGCTACCAGCGCACACTTGCTACGATCGATAATCCGTTTCGAGCAAAATTACGAATCACACTCGTTTTAAAGAAAGCATTTACATCTTGTCTGCTTCTGTCAGCGTACTCTTGCTACGATAGATATTCCCTTTCGAGCATGAATGCACGCGTTTTATAGAAAACATTGGGCTAGCGTTTTTACACATTTACAACGAAGAACATATACATATGTCTTGTCTGTTGCTGCCAGCGCACACTTGCTACGAGCGCTATTCCCTTTCGAGCAAGTATTACGAACCGCACTCGTTTTATAGAAACCAATTCTGGTGTTTTACCACATTTAGAACGAAGAATATATCCATATATCTTGCCTGTTGCTGCCAGCGCACACTTGCTACGATCGCTATTCCCTTTCGAGCAAGTATTACGAGCCGCACTCGTTTTATAGAAACCAAATGTAAAACAAAGACCTGATTTTTATAGCAGTTGCCTCTCATTTAAAACGAACATGCTTGTTTTTAATTTTTTTAATTGTCTTTAAAATATTGCCATGAACATACAGAATACTGTCGGTCCACTTGAAAATCTGGTCTTATTTTGTATGACTTTCATGAAGGTTTTTGACAACGCCATTTAAAAAGATTGCTAGTTACCATTAATTTATCTAAAAATGAGGGAAATATCGTAAGTTATCTCAATGGCGGTTTACTTTTTTTAGGCTATTTTTAATCGTCTTCAATGGTAAATGTTTATTTCAATAACTGGTTTTGTTATGCGCGTACTTCCATTGATCACTATCACTATTGACTCATTCTCTTCCCCAGAGCTCACGATCCTCCTGGCGTTAGGCAGGAATCGAGAGCTCTGGGAGCAACCATTTCAGGCATGCGCCATAAATATAGACTGCGCAATGAAACCAGATGGGCATAATTCGATTATTTCCTTTGTTATTTTTAATGGTCGCTTCCAGAGCTCTCTTTTCCGATGGCTGGTCAAGGGGATCGCAGACTCTGGGAACGAGATTGTTATGCACTTATCAATGTTAAGCCCCAGGATGAGTGGGGGGGGGGGGGGGGGCTACCCGCGGGAATTTGATTCAGAGAGCCTTCCCCAGTCACCAGGAGAAATTTTGACGATGAGCGAAAGAAAGTAAGCAAATCTGTTTTATTTTGCCGTAAATATAGGCCATCACTTCTTTCAGTCTACGCTTGTGCGTTTACAAATAGAAGAATGTTTGGTTTGTTTTTCGTGAATTGCACCTTGTATATCTTATACTTATTCAAGAAGTTTCTACTCTAATAGTGCATGCATGCTTGATAGACTACAAAAGCTGATTAATATGACTGCTTTTTTGCTCTGTTTTGCTCTGGTTCTTAATCAATACGGTGAGCGACGAAAAGTCCTTGTCCTCAGTGACACATTTCCATAAGTTGTCAAAAAGGAATTTGATATTGATAGCGAAGAAACAATAGTATTTCTTGCATTGCAGTGAAAGCCATGTGAGGTTGAAAAAGCAATATCCTTCCTATCCTTTATATTACCAAAACCTGACTCTCATGGAAAAAAGGTAACCCTAGGGGCTGGAATTTGACATTCAGTAGGTGCCTGAGGGTGGGAAATTTGACTCTGGGTTCCATGAAACTGTCAAATTCCCCTGGGTCTGCCCGCCCCCCCCCCCCCCCCCCCCACCCCACCCTGGGGCTTAACACACTGATAGCTGCATTATTGAATAAAGTATTGCTACTGCTGTTAAAAAAATTTCTTTGTAGTTGTCTTTTGGTTATAAAAATCTCTTTGATAGTAACATACAAGAAAATAGCACCATAATTGCCTCCTGTAACTTACTAATTACGACATAATAGCAACCTGTCAAGTTACAAGCTAACCCAAAGGCCACTGTATAAATGTACTACATGTAACTCAAGAGTATTTGACAGCAGCCCGAAACAAATTCTCGCAATTGCGATGGATAATTTCCTTCCTCGAATAATATCGCCTACAATAGAACTATCATGGTCCCTGATTATGTGAATTATTAATACAAACACCACGAAGTTATACGGACTGTTACGGTCGTTTCGCCCGATGTCCGAAACGACCGTAATTCACTGCAAACAGTCGTTTTTGGTCGTTTCGGAAGGCGCAATGCGCCGTAAGCGTGACAGTTTTTTTGGTCATTTTGGAAGGCGTGATGCTTCGTAAGCATGATACTCGATCGAATATGGTTCGTTGCTCGCGTTCGTAAAAAATACGACTGTTTTGCATTCTAGCGAAAGTATTGTTCGAGTGTCTTTCAAAGTATTAGTGGGTTGATCGACAGTGGAATTGTCTTGTGTAGTTAAAATACATTGGGCATCGGTATTGCGTGGTAAGCGAATTTTATAAGCTTATGTTTTTTCTTGTAATTAGAGGGAAAGCTATTTTGAATCCACTTAATTGTTTAAATCTTAATCTTGAAAAGCAATCAAACTTTCGAACATTTATCATTCACGAATAGATTTTGTTTAAAAAAATATATTGAATGAAAGCTTAACATAAAAAGCCACGTTTTGGAATTAAGGGTGGGAGACGTCTTATATGCAATAAATGTCCCGTTGTCCTAAGATTTGACTGAAGAAATTTTTTGATATAGTAATTAGATACAGTTAAGTTAGTGTGTTATAACGAATTACGGTCGTTTCGCCCGATGTCCTGTTCGCCCGGAGTCGTTTAGCCCGGACCGAGGGTGTGAAGTCGTTTCGCCCGGACTGAGAGTCCACACTTACACTTATGTTTGTAGGCGTTTTTTTTAGAACGAGGAATATTCACACACTATCAACCCTTCGGGCGAAACGACTTGATACTCCGGGCGAATCGACTCTCAGTCCGGGCGAACAGGACATCGGGCGAAACGACCTGCTTTCTTTGCAGTCTGTAGTTTCGCTAATCGAAAACAAATGGAAAATTATCGCGCGGCAAAAACAAATAAACCTCGTTCAATAAATTACTGCAATGAATAAATAACACAGTGCCCAAAGCTAAGTTACCAACAGCTTTAAGACAAAGGCAATCCCTTGAAAAGCAATTTAGAATTAAGCGAAAGATATGTACCATTAATCTAAAGATCAAGCCGAAAGACTAGTTACTCAGTCTGCCAAAGCCTTCTGAACCCCTCACTAACATAAACGAAGTTTCTTTTTTTAAGTCTCCCTATTGAAATATAATATACGATCCGTGAACTATACCCTACGGAGCGTTAAAGCGCTTAACGATCCGTACGGATCGAACGGATCGTTGACCCTTCTGACCCCTTCACAATCATAAACGAAGTTTCTTTTTTCTAAGTCTCCCTAATGAGATGTAATATACGATCCGTGAACTATGCTCTGCGGAGCGTAAGGGCACTTAACGATCCGTACGGATCGAACCGATCGTTAATTAAGGATTAAACCCTCGTTCATGGTGGAAAGAGGTTAATAAGCTTAGTGGCGCAAAGAGTCTGAATGTGAACTTATTAAACGCCCTGAACGTTCCGGATTTTGAGAACTTGTCCCCGCCTGAATCGCTAACGGTATCAATGAGGCCTTATTAGAACCGTTGCGTCAATTCCAACCATTAGATCGAGAGTCGGGTGTTTACCCGTTATCATTAGAAGACAACCCGGAGTTTCTAGAAGTCACCCCAGAGCGAGTCTATGAAACTTTGTCGCACCTGAATAAACACAAGGCCCCAGGCCCCGACGGCCTGTCTAACTGGTGCTTAAAGGAGTACGCTGAATTGCTATACCTACCAATAGCCGACATTCTTAACTCATCATACAAAGAGCAAAAATTACCATCTGTTTGGAAGCATGCGGACGTCACTCCACTCCCGAAAGTAAACCAAGTCACAGATCCCAAAAAAGAACTTAGACCGATCTCGCTAACCGCATCGCTTTCCAAGGTCGCAGAGGACTTTGTAGTATCAGACTACATAAGACCAGCCTTGGAGAGGATAGCCGATTCAAACCAGTTTGGCACTGTATCAGGCTCATCCACTGTCCTCGCTCTGTTAAGTATGTTTCACGAGTGGCTCCAAGCAACAGACGGAAACAGCGCATCTGTGCGTGTTTTCCTCTTCGATTACCGCAAGGCTTTCGATTTCATCGATCACGGAACTCTGGCGGCCAAACTTAGGGAAGTTGAGGTCCCCAACGGTATCGTGAACTGGATCCTGGACTTCCTGTCAGATCGTTTCCAGAGGGTTAAACTCAGCCGCGACTGTTTGTCAGAATGGGGTGCGGTACCAGCGGGTGTCCCTCAAGGGACCAAATTGGGGCCCTGGCTTTTTTTGCTTATGATCAACGACCTCTTAACCCCCAGTGCGCTTTTCGGGATGTGGAAGTACGTGGACGATACCACCTTGTCAGAAAACGTACCGAAGGGGCAACAAAGTAGGGCACAAGAAGCAGTGGACCACGTTTCTAACTGGTCAGCGGAAAATTTATTCCAGCTTAACCTTGAGAAGACTAAAGAGCTCACTATCAGTTTCTGTCGTTCCCCGGAACATTTTGACCCAGTCACAGTTGATGGGACACAGATCCAAGCAACCACTTCTAGCAAGCTTCTCGGCCTTACCATCAACAACACACTAACATGGAACGATCATGTAGATAGTGTAGTAAAGAAAGCAGCTAGGAAAATTTATTTTCTTGTGCAACTTAAACGTGCGCGCGTTCCAGCCAAAGATCTTGTTGCCTACTACTGCGCATGTATTAGATCTTCCCTTGACTACGCTTGTCCAGTGTTCCATTATTCTTTACCTCAGTACTTACAGTCAGAGTTAGAAAGAGTTCAGAAAAGAGCTCTGGCGTGTATTTTTCCTGGAATGCCGTATGGGGAAGCGTTAGAGCGCGCCTGTTTGACTTCTATTAGGGAACACCACGAAGTCATTACAAAGTCGTTATTTAGATCAATCAGTGAGAATCAGAACAGTAAACTACATCACCTAATTCCTGAAGCCTATAGTCCTCATTATAATTTAAGGCGCCAAAGAACGTACAATGTACCAGCAGCCAAGACAAAGCGATTTGCTAATTCGTTTTTCGTGAAGTGTGCGGCTGTGACCAATTCAATTTGAGATGAACGAGTACTTTTAATAGAACTTTAAGTCTTATATTTATGTTTGTATATTAGTAGCTTGTGAACAATTACGCAATTCAGTATTTTACTGCGAGGTGATTTTTAATTAAACCAGTCTATTTATTGTTGAAGCCCACCTTGACCCCTCACTAACATAAACCGAACGTTTTCTTTTTTTAAGTCGTTCTGCTGAGATTGCAATATACGATTCCGCCTAAAACTGTACTCTACGGAACGTAATGGTGCACGCAACCATCCGTTACGGTTCGAACGGATCGTTGGGCTTTCTGAACCCCTCACAATCAATAAAAGCCGTTTCTTTTTTTAAAGTTCGTTCTAATGAGATGCAATATACGGATCCGTAAACTGTAGCTCTACGGAGCGTACGGGGCACGCAACCATTCCGTACGGAATCGAACGCGTATCGTTGCAGCTTTCCTGAACCCCTCACAATCATAAAAAGACTAGTTTCTTTTTCTAAGTCTCCCTAATGAGATGGCAATATACGATCCGTAAACATGTACTCTACGCAAGCTGTAAAGGGCACTTAAACGATCCGTACAGATTGGAACGAACTGACTGGTGCTTTTAACGGGATTGTTTACCCCCCCAATGCGGGTGTATTGGACAACCCTCGA
>JAHPZR010013502.1:0-20000 GCA_019787425.1 Platygyra sinensis
TTTAAGCTGTACAAAAAGTACATGTATACTTGATACTATGTCCTATTACTCACCAGCAGCATCACCAAAGTGCTGGTAGGTTAGGGGGGAGGGGGATTTCTTTTTGCAGGTGAGGGGTGGAGAAGATGGGCTTAGAGTGATGTGAATGGCTAATAATTTTAAAGGGGAGGAAGGAGCTGGTGAATCCACAATCCTTGTGGTCAGCTACAGGTCTTGTTCATGAGAGAGGAGAGGTTAAGGTTGTAATGTGAGAGCAGAGTGTCAGGAGGGGTTGGAGAGTTGAAAATTTCCACACTACAGAATACAGAATACATGCATGAATATTTTTTATGCTTGCAAGGAATCAAGTCTTTTGGATCATAACCTGCCAGACAGTTGAGAAAGGGTTTATTGCAAAATATAAAATTAGTGAAAACCTATTTCATTATCTCAAGCAAAACAGATTCCTTATTTTTGCTGGGTAATTGCATGAAGTTTTAAAACCATTACCACAAACTAAAACACAGTTATAATGTTGTAGAGATCACAGATCAAGTGCAACACTGGGAAAGATGCCATCTTATTTTAAAGAAACAGTTAAGTTTTTCTTTTTCAAAATCCAAAAAGAAGCTAAGGTAGCTTTCACTGCCCAGTTCTAATCTGTCAGTTTCTTCTTGTATATGAATCATTAATTTTAATCTTGATTTTAGTGAAGTGAAGAATAATGGTGGTTTGAAGACAGAGAACGGACTGACTAGAGGAACACTGGTACTAATTGGTATGATTCTTTACAAATATTTCAATTTTATGTGTACTAGTATATTTCAGTCAGGATTACTCAATCAATTGAGAGCATGCAAAATATACAGTAGAGAGTTTTTATGTAAAATTTGTTGTGGAGTCAACTAAAATAATGAGAGAAGACTAGACCTAAAATCTGATCACTTACCACCTTGAGTGATACACAACAGCTGCAGAGCACCCTGCAAAAATTCTGTCCCTAAAATGTTGGACATTTATTGAACTTAATAGCATGGCTTTGCATGTACATGCAAAGGACCATACCAGGGCTGTCATTAAAGGCTGTAACCTGCAACACCTGTTATGGCTGAGTATGCTTGATTCCCCTTTGATGCTATGGGTGAAATTGACAGTTAGCGATAGAATTCAACCAAAACTAACGGGTTTTGATATGGGTGTGGAGGACAAGGCTTGAAAGGTGATTCACTGCTTAATGACTGCTCTGCAAAGACAGCTACAGAGATCAGATATTACCCTTATCTGTGAAAATGAAAATGTTTCGTTCTATAGCAGCCAGTCAATCACAGCGGTAAGCAAATTACGATGTTCCTCAGAGGACTACAGTGTGGACCACTTGACTTTTGAGAGAGGAGGGGGTGGGTGATTTGGTATAGGCATATTTTTTTAATAATTCATGCTCTAAGAATGTTTTTCTTGGGAAATGCATACGCACGTTGTTTTGTTCTCCATGTAACTTCCTTTTTCTGGGCTCACTGAATGTGTGTGAACTTTTTTTGTCGCTGTGATTTTGTGAATAAACGTTTTTGTACAGGTATGCATGTAGCATATTTTCTTTCAAAATCACCCCACCCCACTCAAAAGTGTACATAATTGTCCACCCCTAATTAAGAGATTGATGTACGAGCTGTTACCTTGTGGAGACACATACTTGTGGTTTTAATACATTGTTCGTGGCCAGTCTGACGCAGTGCATTCCCTTCATCACAGTTAAGGCAAACCTCTTTCTGAAGAGTCTTTGGCTGGGACGAAATGATAGCACCGCGTCAGACCAGTCACTAACAGTGTTTTATCACAGGAAACACTTTCATTAACTAATTCAAATTGAATTCCTTTTTTATCACTGAAGCCCTACCCTTTTGTACGCTGGATTATGGCGATGGCAGCTGCTTCAACTTCACTCTTGGCAAGCTCTGTGGAAAAGACAAATGGAGCCAAGCTCAGCAGACTTCTCATTGATGGTGGAACAACAGTGCTTAGGACGATTTTTGATAGATATCATCCCCCAGCAAATCTGGTGGCTAATCTCAATGCAAACTATCACACTCTAACCAATCTCTTAAGGAGGAGGGTTTTACATAAACCTCAGTGGGACCTACTGTTCCCACCTGGTGGAGCCACACCAGACTCCAACACATTTGACATCACTCTGTTATTCCTCCTTCTAACCAACATTTGTGGACTCTTCCCTCCCCCCTCAGGGTGGCACACTAAGCCACCCCCGAGTGACACCTCTGTTGAGGCAAACATCGCTCGCATCAAGTTTTTCCGCAACAAGTTGTACGGTAATGATACCTCTACTAGTATTGATACACCTACTTTCTCTGCTATGTGGATGGAAATTAGTGCTGTACTTGTTGCTCTTGGCTTACCTCAGGCAGAAATTGTTAGATTGAAGGCAGAACAATGTGGAGAGGAAGACTTTATGACGTGTTGTTTGAGTGGGTTGAAAGTGAAGAGGACATCATGTCACAGCTGAAGGACATACGTCAATTTCAGAGCAAAGCACAACAAGTTATTTATGAAATGTATTTGACTCAACTTGAAGTTGATAAAATACTTCAGGACTGCAAGAGGAAACAGGAAGAACTGCATGAGGTACAGACAAAAGTTCGGCAAACTTTTGATGAAGTACGTCAGTCCCAGACCAAAACACAGCAAACTGTGATGAAGTACGTCAGTCCCAGACCAAAACACAGCAAACATTTGATGAAGTACGTCAGTCCCTGACCAAAACACAGCAAACTGTTGATGAAGTACGTCAGTCCCAGACCAAAACACAGCAAATTGTTGGTGAACTACGTGAATCCCAGACCAAAATACAGCAAACTGTTGATGAAGTACGTCAGTCCCAGACCAAAACACAGCAAACTGTTGATGAAGTACGTCAGAATCAACTAGAAGATCGAGGTAGAATTCAAGATCGCAACACAAAGCTGCAAGAGGTATTTCAGATGGACAGAAAAACACATCAAGTTGTTAGAAATGTTCGTGAAACTCAAATTGATGACAGCAGAGCTATTCAAATAATTCGTCACACCCAGCACCAATTCCATAAGAAACTTCAGGAAACGAAGTCAAGAGTAGAAGAAATACAGCAGACTCACGAGAAACTAGCAGACTCACAAGATGAACGATTTGAAAGTTTGCGACAAGACTTGAAGCAAACAACTGAAGACTTGAAAGGACAAAAAGAAAATCACAGAGGAAACGAAATCCTCAAGAAACTCGCAAAGATTGATAACTTGAAGAGTGTGAGACATCACGCAGACAGCTACGTAGAGGGAACCCGTTTGTCAATCTTTGTCAAAGTCGAGAGTTGGTTAAATGACAGAAGTTCCCCAAATCGTGTGATGGTGATCAGTGGAAATGCTGGGATGGGGAAATCTGTTATCTCAGCTGTCCTGTGTAAAAAGATGCAAGAGGCTGGGCGGCTAGCTGGAAACCACTTTTGTCAGCATGATAGGGCGCGCCACAGGAATCCTAAGATCATGCTACAGTCCTTAGCCAGTCAGCTTTGTGATTTTCTGCCAGACTATAAGAAAGTTCTCGTGGAAAAGTTGTCAACAAATCTTGGTTTGGAGATTAACAACATGGAAGTGAAGGAGCTGTTCGAAGTGCTGTTTGGGGAACCTCTAACTAGCTTGAACGACCCTGGTTTGACCTATCTGATGGTAATAGATGGATTAGACGAAAACGAATTCCAGGGAAGAAATGAGCTGCTAGAGGTAATTGCCAATTACTTTCAAACTCTTCCACTGTGGATTCGATTTCTGGCAACCACACGACCGGACAGTATCATAGCAGAAACTCTAAAGAATTTGCACCCCCTGCAGCTGGATCCAAACGTTGAAGAAAACCTGAAGGATATTCACCTTTGCTTTGAAAAGCAGATCGGCCATTTATTGCAATCTCAGCATCGAGAAAAGATATTGAAGGCACTGATTCAAAAATCAGAAGGAGTCATGCTATATGCTCATTACCTGGTTGATTTCCTCAAGAAGAAAGAGTCACTGGTAACCCCTGAACTGCTGGACAGCATCTTACCATATAACATACCAGGTATTTCGTCTGTTTACCACTCGTATTTCAAGCGTCTGGAGACTGAACTCTCCAAGGAGCTTAATGTCGCCGAAGACCAATTTTTGCTTTTCCTGGGCTCAGTCGCAGCTGCAAGAGAGCCATTGCCACTCGGGTTTGTTTCTAAATTGTTGTTACCTGGTAAATCGACATCAGTGGCTCAGCGTAAAGTCAATGCAGCAGTTGCCTGTGTCTCAGCACTTCTACCCGTTCAAGACGGGTGTATTCACTTCCTTCACAAGTCGGTCAAAGACTGGTTAATTACCAAATCTAACTACAGTCAACACCACTTCAGTGTGAACGAAAAAGAAGGCCATGAAATCCTATCTAGGCTCTGCATTGATGAGCTTGATGATGTGAAACGAAAAGGCGTTGACTGCGCAAAGTTCAGTGACACTACAAGGTACGCTCTGCGACATGGAGTTCAGCACATTCTACAACTAGAAGATGCAAGAGTATGCAGCCTTAAGGACGTTGTTACGAAATTTGTTTTGGACGTAGAGCTTGTGTATGCAAAGTTGTGTGTGAATGTTACACTGGCGTTTGAAGACATATTTTGTGTTCAGAAGCAAGCGGGCACCGAAAAACTTCAAAGGGCCCTTACAACTTGGTTGGCCTTGTTAAGAAAGCATATTGCCACATTAGAAAAACTTTCTCACGCCATCTTTCAAACTTTGTTGAACGAGGGCGGACCTGACCTGTCAACTGAAGCTTTAAACCTTTTAGAAACTAAACATTCTGAAATTGCGTATATGGAATACTTGCAGAAGGAGGATCTCCAAGGGCGTGTGCAAACCAAATTTCACTGTTCACCATTGTTAGCTGATGAGGATCTCATAAAATTAACTAAGAAGTTTGAAGAGGAACACAAGGAATGCGTGCGTGTCTTGCCATACAGAAAAGAATGTGACCAGGTTGAGGTGTGTTTATACGTTTACAATGGCAAGCCTGGCATATTAGAAGATTTGAAAGAAGCAGCCGAAGAAGTCTTCACACACAAACAGGTCGCTGTTCGTTGTTTAGATCTGTACAACAAGGGATCAAGAGTGCTTAAAGTAAAAAATCTTGAGTATCCTTCTGGGAAACCAGGAAGACTAAAAGGAGATCAGGTTGATAAAATCAGTGATATTATCAGTAAAAATCTACATGTCTTCTCTAACTATCGTAATGTCACTGCCGTACAACCCTCTTTGAAAATAACAGAATCAAAGCAGACAACAGAGTCATGTATCACTGTCTATGTGCTTGGAAAAGGACAAATTCCGATCGGCGAGTGTGAGATTCCCCAGAGTGTTGGTGGTTACCCTGTGGATGTGGTGGATGGATTTTGGTATCAGGCAGATGGGAAACCATGGGAATCAAGGGAACCAAATGACCAACAAAAGTCATTCACCCATCTTCGTTTGGGTGCCAGCATTGGTGTCAAAAGGAAAAAGCATCCGGGACTCTAGGAGCGATCGTGGAAGACGAGAACAACCGCGGCAAGTTCTACTTACTGACTTGTGATCATGTGGTGAATGGCGAAAAACAGCCGAAAATTATTCATCCTGCTTTGAACGACTATCGGATCGTCGCGTTGTGGAATTTATGTTTCTACATGCAGCGGTTAATAAAGGTAGCCCCTGGACCTCGTACAGGTGAAATTGATAATCTTCTTGCCGTTCTTGATGATCTTGATGCTCTTGATGATCTTGATGAGTTTGAAACTCAGATAAGAAGTATGTTCAACATGGTCAACGAAATAGAAGCACAACATATTGAACTTATTATGGATAGTACAACAAACCCTGATGAAATCGTCGGATTCACGGATGAGAAGTACAAGCAGCCCTTCAGATATTATTTTTCAGAGGATGTAGGATTACGGGCAAAGCGTGTAAAGGCCTTGCTTAATACGAAACTACCCGAGTTAGATAAGTACAAGCACGATTTTTTGCACTGTCTGGAAAATCCACCAAGAGATATAGCAACTTTCACAAAAGGTATCAAGAGCAATGTACAGTTTTATGACAAGAAATATTACGTGGATGCTGCTGTTGCTGAGTTGAACCCAGTTGAAGTGGATGCGTTAAGAGATATAGGCACAATTGAATTAGTTGGCACGGAATATTCTCCCAACGGAAATTGCACAACAACGGATGATATAAAGAAAACACGAGAGTTATGTAAGAGTGGTCGAACAACAGGATTCACTGCCACACAAGACCTTCTCCGCAAGTGGGATGATGCGCCAGTTTATTTGCGGGATAACCGTATCTTTAGGGTATCGGACGACGGCCTTCATGATTCTTTGAAGCTCGATCGGATCCAGTCCAGATTGAATGAACCAGAAGAGCCATTTTCTCAGCCATGCGAAAGAAGTGAAAGAGATGAACGCTATGATCGTGGTGAAGAGTGGCACTATAACTGCTTGTGTATCCCAAGTGAGATATATCCACCATTTGCATATTACGGGGATTCAGGGGCAGTTATTTTCGAGAAATGTGATGGGCGTTCAGTTGAACTCAAGTGCTTATCAGGGTTTGGAGTTCTCTTCGGAGTTTTTCCGACTGCATATAAATCTTTTGCTTTGGCTTCACCATTAGAAATTGTTCTCAGAAAACTGTCCGAGGAAGTCTCGGTCAATTGCAGTTTGAAACTAGTTTCAGACTTCTGTGAGTGAGAAATGATATCATCGGCGATAATAACACGTTTCTGTTTTGTTGCTCTTTATTGTGTTGTCGAAGGGAGAGGCAACGTCGCTAAATTACCTTAAAGGACAAGGCGCTTATGCTGATCGACGTTCCCCTAACATCAAAAAGTAATAGCTTTGTAAAATTATTAATTATAATTATTATTTAATCACTGTTGTCGTTGTTTAGTTATTGTTATTGTTATTTGTAAAAATTGTCCACAAACTTCTAACGGTACGTATTTGAAGTATTCTTTCACAGCAAACAACTGTCGTTGCAGTGTATTAAAAGAGGTTGAAAAGTTATGACTATTTCCCCATAATGCACTCCGTTTGCCCTCCAAGTTTTGCATAAACTATTGTTATATAGCTGGCGTTTTTCCCGCCACAGCGCGCCCATTTATTGGCTAGTTCGTGGTCACATGACATCTAACAATACAACTGTTTCCCGCCAAATGCCATGAGCGGGCAACATTGCGAAAACTATGACGTCAAACGGGAAACAGTTCACTGTTACCCGGGAAATGTTGACCGCTGTTGCACGTGATCAGAGGTGGCCTGATGTTGTCGCTGGAATCTCAGCGCGTTTTTCAAAAGTTGCTTTTGTTTTGTTTTGCTATATAACAAATCACTTAATGACTGGTCCTTTGGGGAACAGTGAATTTTGTTTCCCTCAAATCTCAATGTTTCCCTCGACTTCGTCTCGGGAAACATTGAGATTCTCGGGAAACAAAATTCTCTGTTCCCCTCTGGACCAGTCATTAAGTGTTAATTGGAAAGTCTGGATGAAAAATTAAAAAAATCAGCATATTCACATGACATAGGTTTGAATCTATCGGACAATGGTGGATGTTATCAATTAAGTGAAAATCACAACTTGGCAACGGTTCTACAATCGTTTGCTATAACTGTTCGTATTTGGGGCAACCCCAATTCTAGATTAATTTTCGCAAAATCCAGTTTATCTTGTACTGGTTGTATAATCTCAGTAAGACATTCATCTACTTGATCTTGGGCATAAGCTCTCTCTCGGTAAAGAGGTTGATAAGTGAGTGTATTTTATTACTTCTCTTTGTCGATTCGTGACCCATTTTTTTTGACAACTGCCCAAACCAACCTCAAACGGTGGTCTTAGAACCGGTCTCACAAATCGACGAAGAGATGTGATAAATAGCAAATCGATAATAAAAAGGAGATGGTCCTGTGGCCCAATGGATAAGGGACTTAACTACGGATCAAGCGATTCTAGGTTCGAATCCCGGTGGGGTCAATCCTTTTTAAAATTTTAAGAAAAACACGACACTCCTGAGTTTTACAAACATGTTTCGGCAATTGCCTCTGCCATCTTCAGTGTGAAATGAACAATAAATTATAGTGAAATATAAATACTGGAGAAATTACAATAATAGCAATAATTAGGACTATGACAATAGTAATTCAAAAATTAAACAGAAAGCGTTAAAGTAACATGTTCAACCTGTGCGAAAAGTGCTGGCGCTGACTCGGTGTAAGAACCTGTGAAACTCACCAGTGACGTAAAACAAAGAAGTCAACATAATAGACGCTAACCCTAACAATACCTACAAAACAAAGAGAAACTTCACAGGTTTTACACCGAGGTAAACCCTAAGTGTTGGTTTGTCCCAAAGTATGTGCAACGCCTCTGATTTTAAAAACAAACCGCGAGGATGCCTTATCAATGATGGCAAAGTTGTCACCGGAACATGCAGAGCGACATGCTGACGAGCCCTCCAGGTTAATTTATGTCATCGCTGCTTTTATCCAGACCGGCTTTTTAAGGACGTTCGCGCCCAAAACTTCCCACGCAAAGATTTTTTTAAAACTTTGACTGCAGGTAGAAAATGATAAGATTAGGTTAATTAAAAACGTAAAAAAATCGGGGCTCACCGAGCTCGTTTTGAAGATAAGGCGTAGCACAGACCATAGTATTTCTAGGATTTCTAGCCACCCGAGGCGATTCTGGCCGGATTCATTACTAGCGGCATATATTTAAGTTGAAGAATCATATATAGGCCCACCTGATGGATCTTTGCTGCATAATATGTCATTAAATCAGGTAGAATTAGCCTTAAAAATGCAGCTTCCAAGTCACGCACACCTGTATTCATGTACCAATTCGACCCTATTTGAGTACAAAATGATAAATAATTAAAACTTCCCACGTACAGATTCTTTTGTTTTTTAGTATAATGGAAAAAATCAGAAAAGGAAGTGATCCGCCGAAAAAAAAGTGGGGGTCACCAAGCATCCAACAAAAATATTCGCACACCAAGTTAACGCAAAGGTCATCAGCTCTATATTTTGTTAGCTTATTTTGTTGAGTTTCGACTCGGTGCGCATGCTTGAAATACATGACGTGGCACGTGTGTGCCCAATGAATAGCGTGCGTACCAGAGATGCGCAGTAGCAATGGGCGCGAAAGTCCCTAAAATTAATCTACCATCACTTATCATCGCCATCACCACCACCACCACCACCATCATCACCACTACCACCATGTATACAAATAATGTCTTGACTGCCTGAATTCAGTTTGCGTGAAACTAACAATTAGTGAAGAATATGAAGGCAGAAAACCGACACAACGTAAAATATTTTTGAAGGTGTACTTAATTTCGGCTGGCCAAGCCAGCCTTCTTCAGGTACAATGGGAATTTTACATTGGAACGTGTTTTTATATAGCATATTATCGGAAATACGTAACACTAGTTGACAGTGTAAATTAAATATAAACATATGGTGAAATAAAATAATAAATCAACATAATAAAAGGAAACAAAAATGTTTCTTCACGGATGTTAAGACCTTCAGGATCTAGTGTTCTGCCTTTTTGAATTAAAAAAGCCTCCCTGACCTGCGAATAGTCTCGGTTATAGAAGATTTTTTCGATGGGTATTAATTACATGGCGTCAGCATATGTTTATCTTTAATTTACACTGTCAACTAGTTTTACGTATTTCCGGTAATATGCTGTATAAAAACACGTCCCAATGTAAAATTCCCATTGTACCTGAAGAAGGCTGGTTTGGGCAGCCGAAATATAGGGACGTATACAAAACATGGACCGGGGTCCATGGACCACCCCATGGACCACCCCTAATTTTCAACAGGAAATCGCCCCTGTTAATATGAAAATTTACCGGAGATCAGGGTATAAACAAAAACACAGACTCGTATTTATTGCTTACGTCCTTGAGGGTTTGCCTCGTAACAGCGGGTTAGCGGTTTTACGCGGGGTAGTACAACAAAGTCTTGCGACTGTACATAGCTTCCAATACAGGCGTACTTTGTGGGTACGAGCAATAAATACTCACCTGATCTTTGGATCGTTTCAAGGCAACTGCCATCACTTACTGCCATCTTGAATGAGGCAGCGCGAAGGGGCTGGAGCGAGTTATGTTATCCGGCAACCTACTCCCTCCAAGGTCACGCTTCGTTCAATACGAAAACTGCATACATTCTTGCCCTCCGATTAAATTTACAACCTGGAATGAAAATTTTGGGGGTAGAAATGCACCAGATCTTCTGTATCTCAAAACGAGTTTGTGTTCTTCCCATTTACAGGTATGGGGTGCGATCCCAAAGCAACCCGCTATTGCGAGACAAACCCTCAAGGACGTAAGCAATAAATACGAGTCTGTGTTTTTGTTCATACCCTGATCTCCGGTAAATTTTCATATTAACAGGGGTGATTTCCTGTTGAAAATTCAAGGGTGGTCCATGGGGTGGTCGATGGACCGGGTCCACGGGGTGGTCCATGGACCCCGGTCCATGTTTTGTAGACGTGCCGAAATATAGTACACCATCAAAAAAGCATTCTACGTTGTGTCGGTTTCTGCCTTCATATTCTTCATTTTATTTGTGAAGCCGATTAGATCACTACATTGAACCAACGTATACCAGCAGGATCATCGTTCCGGTTGCTTTCTTGAACATTTTATAACAACAAGAACCACGGCGCGGTTGTAACTGCGCTTTAAAAATCACGGTTACTCACACTGTCCGACTCCGAGCAACGCAAAATACAAAGGAAAAGACGTAAGGGAAGACTAACGTCGTCGCACAATAGATGGTGTGCCCATAACTCCGAACTCCGATGAAAGCTAAAACCACCAGGTGCATTAGATGTCTTATTACGGCTAATTTTAGAACTCTTAGGGTTTTCCCCCTGCAAGTTCTGGCAGTTTCATGTTTACCTCAGAAAATACTTAATTATCCTTCAAATCTCTTCAGTCACTTCGATGAAAAAGCCCAAGAATCGGGTTCGGTGGATTATGCGGAGTGCGGAGTGCGGAGTGTGAAAAATCCGGAGTGTGAAAAATGAAGAGTGTGGAAAATGCGGAGTGTGGAAAATGCGGAGTGTGGAAAACGCGGAGTGTGGAAAATGAGGAGTGTGGAGAACGCGGAGTGTGGAAAACGCGGAGTGTGGAAAACGCGGAGTGTGGAAAAACGCGGAATGTGGAATATGCGGAGTGTGAAAAACGCGGAGTGTGGAAAACGCGGAGTGTGGAAAATGCGGAGTGTGGAAAATGCGGAGTGTGGAAAATGCGTAGAAAATTTCAATTTTCCATTTTAATTTCCATTCCCATGCGGAAAAACAATGTGGAAGAACAACTGGAATGTTAACTGGAAAACGTTTACAAAAAGTCTATGCTGTACACTAACATCCCTGCATACCACACGCCGATCCACGTACGTGTGGTGTCACCTACGTGTGATAGCTGACGAAATTTTTTACTAATCATGTCACCGCATCCGTGGTGATTACACCATCCCGTTTTTAAAGACGGTAGATCGATTGTTAGTATCGTGAATTCACAATAATGCTAAGCGCATTGATTTCAATCTGTCATTTACCCATTCGTTACTGTTCTTTAGAGCTACCAAAATTTTTTTTCGATTTAGTCATGAAAATGTAAGGATGCATCACGTTTTTAAATACTATAGATCGATTGTTAATATCGTAAATTCACAATAACGCTAAGCGCATTGATTTCTATCTGTCATTTATATATTCGTTAGTGTTCTTTAAAGCTACCAAAAAATATTTTTCGATTTAGCCATGAAAATGTAAGAAATCATCCAGTTTTTAGACTATAAATTTATTGTTAATATCGTGAATTCACAATAATGCATTGATTTCTATCTTTTAATTATCTATTCGTTAGTGTTCTTTAAAGCTACCAAAAATATTATTCGATTTAGCCGTGAAAAATGTAAGGATAATGCTATGCTATTGATTTTTGTTAATTTAAACGCATGTGTCACGATATTATAAAACACCCTTTCAATGAGAATATAAAGGAATTAAAGGAGCAGTGTCAAGAAAAGTTTGCTGTTTTAGGTCACTTCTGTGCTAAAATCACTACTTTGGGGCTTTAATCGTTACTTCTGTAAAGCTACGACTAAGATATCAAATGAATTTTATCAGAGAGGGCTAACCATAATAAATTCCTTGAGGATTTTTTGAACAAGTAGTATCAAAACTCGAAAAAAATTAGCCAATTTTTTCGAGTTTCAATCCATTTCCATCCATGCCATCCGTAGCGACAGGTGACAGGAAACAGTTTCAGTACCTTCAAATAGTCTTCAATAACAAACCTAGATCATTAGTTTTGGGATTCAATTGATGCGAAGACACCTTCTAGTTTTGCCAAATAGCGTGACAATTCCCTTTAAAGATTATTAATGAAAAAAACTTCCACACTCCTCATTTTCCTCACTCCGCACTTTCCTACACTCCGCACTTTCCACACTCCTCATTTTCCACACTCCCATTTTCCACACTCCTCATTTTCCACACTCCTCATTTTCCACACCCCTCATTTTCCACACTCTGCATTTTCCACACTCCGCACTCCGCACTCCGCACTCCGCACTCCGCACTCCGCACTCCGCACTCCGCACTCCGCACTCCGCACTCCGCACTCCGCACTCCGCACTCCGCACTCCGCACTCCGCACTCCGCACTCCGCACTCCGCATAATCCATGCACCGAACCCAAGAATCAAGATAATCCGCTAGGAAAAATTAATTGATTTTGAAGAGTTCACATGATTAATTTAAAAGTCATTCAGCCGTTGCGTGCAAACGTCAAACATGTCTCGGTTATATGCAAATTGGAATTTGTCTCGAAATAACATCTGGTTCTTCTCTCGGCGGATTCTCAGTTGTTAAACATCTTTATCCATTGGAAATAGCTTGATATTGCTATAAAGAGCTAAGAAAAAATATTCTGGACTTTTGAAGCCGTTTTAATACTTAAAACCTCCGAAAACTGCACATTTTACGATTGCGTGCACGATCTGTTATTTGCATAAAAAACAGACATAGAATTCCCAAGAGGGCGGAACGACCATCGCAAGACACGTTCAAATTTTACCGCGTCACAGATTGACCAATCAGACGCGCTTTCTTTGTTTCAAAAAACGACAAATAACGAAAGAGCTTGGTCCAAAGTTCCCCAGAGCTCATTCTCGTCTCCAGAGGCCGCGATCCTTTTGGTCAGTTACGGGGGATCGCGACCTCTGGCCTTCACAGCGGTCAAACGACTGAGCACTCGCGTGAACACGCGCGTGATTTACGCACTTCCGGTCACTTTCCCTCTTCATCCCACAAAATTTCCACGGCCAACCTCCGCCACTCGAGCCATCTCGGTACTAAGTTCAATCATCCTGCCCCTACAAACGTTCTTTTCCCGAGTTTTACTGCTTAGGCAACAGCCTTTCTGATCCGAAAATCTGCCCCCAGAGAGACCAACGACAACTATCGCGATAAAAAACACAAGTCTTCATGTTTCGCTACGAACTCGTAAATTCGACAAGAAAATTCACTATTGTTGCAGAGATAGTTTCTTTGTTGAAAAAGATATATAAAAGAGACGCCCCTTTTAGAGCTGTGTTTAAGGTAAAAACCTTAGCTGTTTGTGTTTCGCCTTATCCTCGCGAAATGAAACACATACCGCGAAATTTAAATCTGACTGCCATTTTGGCGCTTGCTTGTTTCTATAGAAATGGTGCAATCCATTCCCACGCGCGCTCTATCGCGCGCGCGTGGCTTAAGCATGCGCACTCATTTGACCGCTGTGGACCTCTGGCCAGGTCCAACTCCGGAAGTCCCTATTCACGGACTTTCCGTCACTCTGAAAATGCCCAGAGCCGAGTCTGACGAATGTGATTGGTTCTGGTCTCGATCTATTGTGTTTACAAAGCCATTCAAAACCGGAATGTCGTTGGACAGGGCCAGAGGTCGCGATCCCGTAACTGACCAAAAGGATCGCGGCCTCTGTGGACGAGAATGCCCAGAGCTCTTCTCGCCGTCTGTCATGCGCAAAAGAGAAGAGCTCTGGGGTCGAGAATGGGAGTTCCCAGAGCTCTTGTCGCCATCAGTCACGTGATAAAAGACAAGAGCTCTGGGGTTGAGAATGTCTTAAGAACAAAAGCAATTTACTCGAAGCGCATGCACAGATTGAATAGCATTGTGTTAACTATATGTTAGGCAAATTAAACAATACATTTCATGTACACAATTATACACGAACGTTAAGTGCTTTTCCTTCTGTTAGAACACAACATGCAAGACGCATGCGCTCTACCATTGTTAGCATGATACAATCCGTTCTCGAGTTCAGATTCATGTGTGCGATACCACACTCTCGTCTTAACGGGCGATAGCTGTTATAACGTCAAGTAATATCAGTTCTCCCTTTTAGTGCAAAGAACGCTTCTGTGACAGCGTATCTTTTGGAATCATCCCAGAATCATCCCTATCTCAGTTCAAAAACGTCGTGTGCTGTTTTCAAACTATTTCGTGTTTGCTAAGCTCTAAAGAGGGAAACGAATTCGCCATTTCCACATGTCCCATAATCCTTTTCGTGTTGGGAGGCAAGTTGCAAACGCGCGGGTAATTTGTTGAGTTATTTTTTTGTAAAAAAAAAATACCTCTTAGTCGGCGCGTCGGGTGTGTTATGGACGGGTGGATCATGGTTCAGTGGATCAGTGGAGATGTATGTATGTCACACCAATCAGATTGGATCTACTATTAAACACCAATCAAATTTCCTGTTATAAAGGTAAATGGTATGTGAGAAGATTTGATCCCGTTACAGTTGAGAACGGCCATATTTATTCTTCTGTAAAAGAGGAAGAAGTATTCATATATTGGGTTTACCTCGACATTTTCTGTGGGTTAGGCTAAGGATTTTGTGAGCGGGTTTGATAGTCTTTAGTAATTGTATAATCAGTCAAAGAAACATATAGTGTTTGGGATGTAACTGCGAGCACGTGATGAAGGGCGAGCTTTTCCCATATGATTATATAAGGTTTTGAATTAAATGAGTGTTCAATTCAACAAATCCCGCAATCTGATTTGTTCCTGGAGTGGGTGGAATTTTCTTAACGGACCGCTGCAGAGGGCGGAATCCATCAGTTGATCCATTTTCGTGAATGAATTAACAGTTTATCGTCATTCTTTCGCCCTTATAATTTTTTACACTTCCATAGACGATTAATCAACGCAAGCTTATCTCTATTCACCTTTAGATGGCAAGGAAAGCTACTGTGAATAAATTCCATTGAATATTTTAATTTGAAGTCGTGACAGTTTGTTTGGCTGTTTCTTGCTCGGCGCTGTAATGGCACGTAATCCTGTGTTTCTCTGTACAATTTTAGTAAAAACTGAGTCAATTTCAGTCGAGTTTCCCTCTCTAAATCGTTGCTGTATTTGAGAGAATTGCTGTGGAGTACAGTTAACAAATTTCTTCGCTATTTGCTACTCAATTTACGGTCGACTGAAAGCACATGATCGACAAAAACTGTTTTTGTAGTACAACTTCAAACTTTGCACGAAATTATAAAGGGCGAAAGAATGACGATAACCGCTAATTCATTTACGAAAATAGATCAACTGATGGATTCCGCCCTCTGCAGCGGTCCGTTAAGAAAATTCCACCCACTCCAGGAACAAATCAGATTGCGGGATTTGTTGAATTCGCCCACTCACGAGCCGAAAAAAGATAAATCCTCTTGTTTTTACACACAACGTTTGAAAAATAAAATGTGGGTATTGATAATTGCCGTTAAAAAAATTTCTTCCACGTTATAAAAAGTTAATGTAAAAAAGTTATCAATTTCTCATTTTCAATTTCCCATTTCAATTTCCCATTCCCCATTCCCCATTCCCCATTCCCCATTCCCCATTCCCCATTCCCCATTCCCCATTCCCCATTCCCCATTCCCCATTCCCCATTCCCCATTCCCCATTCCCCATTCCCATTCCCCATTCCCCATTCCCCATTCCCCATTCCCCATTCCCCATTCCCCATTCCCCATTCCCCATTCCCCATTCCCCATTCCCCATTCCCCATTCCCCCATTCCCCATTCCCCATTCCCCATTCCCCATTCCCCATTCCCCATTCCCCATTCCCCATTCCCCATTCCTCGTTTTAGTAACATCCTGTTGCCACCTTTGGCGTCAAAAACCATTTCAAATTATGAAAGTCCTGAGTTACAGCGAGAACTTACTGTACGAACTATTCAACGAATGAATCTGAAAAGCTGGTACACTAACTTACAACAGAAGTCTCGTAACAGATGTCAACAGGTGCAGGTGCCTTACAAACGACTTATCCAAGACGAAAACAAAACCGGTAAACGGACTTCTAACAACTAACAATAGATGGATCGAAACCGACCAATGACCGATGACAAACTTAACACGAGTCTTGCAGCCATTACCATGAAGGCTTTACTGACCAATCACTTTAAACGGACCAGACTGGTAACACCATTGACTGATAAGCATTATTCACTACTACTCGGACTTGTTATTCACAAAAAAATAACTCTTGCACGCCTTGCGTGCCTATGCTTTACAGCTGTCGACCGGCGTATCTGTCTTTCCTGGAACGTCTTTTGGCCCAAATGGGTAAAAGCGACTTTTATTGCCCCCCAAATTGTTTAAACAGAAGAAATAGGCAACGAAACATCCAATTCTATCGGATTCCCAAAGAGAAGGCCGTGAGACAAAAATGGTTACAAAGGATACGCAGGAAAGGTTTCCAACTCACGTGAGCATCTGCGTTTTTGATTAAACGTTTAACTTCTGCCCTAAGTTATGCTTCAATAAGTTTTGCTCAACGTCACGCTTTGTTTGCTTTTCCTCTCCCACGAATAGGCTAGTTTCGAATAGGCCATTTCCGAGTTCCCATGTGCCTCTGTTTCAAATTAAAGCGAGTCGAAGTACGAAACCATTCTTATGAAAATGACTTTGACTTGCAACATTCAAGTTTTTTTTTCAAGTTATCCTTCATTAACTGTTACTCTTATATATAAATTGGTTGGGAAATTGGACATTGTTTAGAATCTGGAAACGTGCAGAACGATCCTGTACTGATATTAGCAGTTGAGGTAAGTTAGTCACCATATATTTCTCACCACTGAGTTCATTTGCTGTTTCATCACTCCATGTGCCTTGTGATTCTTTGGTGGGCTTCGCTCGTTTCTTCGGGCTAAAAGCAGAAGTCTTAGATTACATGTTGTTCACTAAGCCAGTTTAGACGCGGATGATTTCTAGTGATCAGTCATTTGTGTCTCATATCAGATTTCTCTAATTCAGACTTTACATGATTACAATGAAGACAGCTATTGTTTGTCTGACACTTTTGATGATGACTGTGGCATCAGAAGCAAATGAAAGCGCTTGTTGCAACGGTAAGTAATACTCTTATAGCGTTAGTTGTTGTGAGTCTGTAAAACGCAAAAATCGCGCGGAAATGTCTAGTTTGACTTTTGCACTAGGGTGCAATATCTTCACTCAGAGTTTGGAGCTAAACGTAGCGTTGGTAGCGGTTAGAAATGCGATTTATTTATATATTTTTGAAAGCAAGCTGTTGTTTTCTTAAACTCACCAATCTACTTTTCTGAAATTTGGACACAGTGCTTATTACATGGATGTATTATGTGCCCATTGTTAAACAAAGTTGCCTTATTTTTCATCCTCTATCGGCGGCAACATGCAGGCCAGACTTCAGCGCAAAGGTGGGATTGATTTTTTTTTCCATTCGAGTCTTTCAAATTCACAATTGACAACCAAACATTGATACGCGCTTATGTTGGCACTAGTTATGAAGTAACTGAGATTCAAGTAACGACATAAATAAGCAGCTGCAATAAGGAAAAATAACAACCCATATCTTCCCTCTCTTTCTTCACATCTTGCATTTAGAGGCTACAGAGTCTCTCGTAGAGGATATGAATAATACAGTTGCAGAGCTCAAAGAAAGATGTATGCCACCAGGTATGCTGACTCAGTCTCACACTGATCCGCTGTAGTGATGAACTATAAGATGCAACTAATGTCTCTTCAATGTTTCTTGATTACCCACTCTTTCTCCGCATCTTGCTTTTAGACGGCGTCAAGTCCTTTGAAGAGGGAATGAAAAAACTTCTTGCAGAGCTCAAAGAAACATACATGCCACCGAGTTCCCACACTGTTCAATGGAGCTATAGATTATTTAAGATTTCAATTCACACTCTCGTTCTCTTTTTCCAACTACTTCTTGTAAGGAACTATACGACAAAAATCCGTAAGTTGGCTGCAAGTCTAGAAATTAACTAAGTCTAAAGAAACTGAACTAACCCTGAACTGATAAAACTGTGTTAAGAGGCCTTTTTTGAAATTTAGTAACTCAAAAACGATTCTTTCGTAACAGTCTTTTTTGTGTCAGGTCTCTTGAGAGTGGCGTATATACACTGCTGTTTGGAACAGAAAAGATCCCCGTTTACTGTCACATGGAAAACTTCAGATGTGGAAACGGAGGATGGACTCCAGTCATGAAGACTGATGGCAGAAAGGTATGCTTCCTTTTGAAATCAAGGACAAGCGTCCTGTGGGAGGGGGGCTGGAGAAATTTTCATTTACACGTGTGCAGAAAATTTTCTCAATCTCATTCCGTTCAATGCCGGTTGGTACGATCTTCAACGCTGCTAGGGGGTGGGATCGGAGAGGACAAAAAAGCAATATGAAATGATAACAGGCACTTTTAAGGAAAGTGAAGGACTAGGAGGTTACAATAGGAACAATAGGAAGAATGACTCATTTTGTCACAAAATTTTTCGTCCAGCACCTTTTACTCCCTTGTTCGTTCATTCGTTTCTTTATGGGGTTGTCCGTAAATGAATTTTTTCCGTCTTTCATTTTAGAGAATCTTCTACTTTCGATCCACCTACTGGAGCAACCGGGAAGCCTTCAACCTCACGGGCGGGACGACCGGGTTTGATAAAGGGCAAACCAAGCTGCCAAGTTACTGGAGCACAAATTTCTCAAAGATCTGCCTCGGAATGAAGATCGACAATCACATTAGATTTGTTGTAATTAACAAGCAGGCGTCATCCCTTTACTCATTGATCGCGGATGGGCATTACCGAGCCACCCATCTCGGTCGTGGCACGTGGATGTCCCTTGTTGGGCCTACCGCCTCCTTGCAACCACACTGCAACGAGGAAGGGTTGAATTTCCTCTTCTTATTCTTCCAAGCCTCGACGCCAGGCTAAAAATCCTAAATAAACGGCAGTCTCGTATGACGAGGAGACACTAAACATGGTTCTTACGCTACGCTTGGGCACGAAGAATCAACTGATCAAACGTCAATTCTTTGTAAAAACATCATCTTTTTGTTGGTATGGTACGTATCGAATTGCCAGGACATTTACGCATGCGCTGACGGAATATTTGAACAAAAGAGAAAAAGTGAAACCAGTAGCGGTACCTCTGGCCACCACGCTAGAGCGTCGTACCTTGACGATTAAACCCGAGGTTTTAACCCGAGCGTCGCTTTTACCAGCCTCACTGCGGACGCGTTTGGTCCTTCGCTACCTTCAGATACCTACCCCCGGTAGGCAGTGAGGGAGAGAAATGTCGGCCCTACACCATACCAGACAGATCCCCTTCTTACACAGAGCTCAGTTCCGCCCTTGTCGATTTAATGTATCGTCGAGCGCTTGAATATTGTTTAAACAAGTCATTATGTCTTCCATATGGTTTGTACTGGAGTCACAGATTTCAAAGTGTACTCACGTGCATTGCTAAAGATAGCAAAGTGACAAAAGAACAACGCAATCCCTATAAAGCGTGTTTAGAATTTTTTGCTTACTTGTGATCCAGATGATTCTTTTGTGATTTTTCTCTTTGACTTTAATCGTTTATCATTTT